>VSMD01092129.1:0-30214 GCA_008750895.1 Mirza zaza | reverse complement strand
TTTTAATAGACATGGAGTCTCACTCTTGCTTGGGCTGGGTCTCGAACTCCTGACTTCAAGCAATCCTCCTGCCTCAGCCTCCCTGAGTACTAGGATTACAGGCATAAGCTATTGCCCCCGGCCTCAAATACCATTTTTTTAAATCCTAGAAATGCTAAAATCATTACCTAAATGAAACAAAATAAGTTATCATTAATTACATGGGAAAATATTGAGTTTGTGGCATAAAATGTAAGAAAAAAATATGCATTGTAAGGTAATTTCTAAATCAAACTGCAAAAATATTGACAGTATCATTAGTTTTAAAATAATCCATTGTGTTTATTATGTCGAGCAAGAAATCCAACCAGTATTTGTAATTAAATAATATGCCAGTAGTTTTAGTCAAAACTTTAAATATTTTCCTGGAATAAAGTCCTATCAGATTAAACTAAATGTCATTTTTCCTCTCAAGATTATAATTTACCTATTAAAATACCTTTTCAGCCAGTGAGATTAGAGCTTCTAACCTTTTATATGTAACATTAATAAACAAAGAAATAAAATAAATATTAGAAGAAACAAATTAGCAAAGATGGTACAACCCATACTTTGTGTCTGTTTTCATTTCATTTCTAATCTTTTCAGCAGTTAGGAAAACAATTTGTCAACAACTGATAATAATAACGTATATTTACACCACATTATAAAGCAATGGTATAGGCAAGATGTATGTAATGAGCCTCATTTTGCAGATGAGGAAACCAAGTGTTTTCCTAGAGCATCATGACACCTGCAAATTTCAGAATTGACACTCAAACCAAGTTCAATTTTGTTTCCATCAGGCCTCCGTGACAGCATTTCCCAAACTGAAAATGAGTGCGAGGTCTGATAGAGAAAAGTTCTTGTCCTTTGGCCTGAGAAGTCTGATCTAGTTCTTGGACATTGCAAATACACCATGAACCCCTCGGTGTCCTATGTCAAAAGACAAAAATCTTAAATCCCAATTTTATATACTAAGGAGGGGGAAACAGTTACTCTTCACTTTGCCCACTTGCAACTTTTGAGTTGTAACTGATACTGAGGTTTTGGAAGCATACTTTTTTTCACTAAGCTCCTCTAATTTAATACGCCAGAAAGGAAAAATACAAAGTAAAACCATTACACAAATATTTTATTTCAAGTTATCGACCTTGGGGTGAAATTTTCTGAGAGGCAATATAGCAAAGGGGTTAAGATCTCAAACTCTGGATCTACAATGCCTGGGTTGGAAATTCTTCTCTACTGTGCCCAGCATCACCATGTGACCTTGAGCCGGATACTTACTCAGTTTGTGCTTCAGTTTCTTTACCTGTATAATACAGATGACGATAGGACCTGTCTCATAGCCTTGCTGTGAGATTTCAAATTCATTAGTACATGTAAAGTTCAGAATGTGTCTACTATTATTCATTTCATGAATATTTATTGAGTGCTTACTAAGTACAGGGCACTGGGGATGTAAAAAAAAAAAAAAAAGACCCTGAATTCTTGGCACTTACTTCTGATTGTGAAAAGACCATTAGATAGAAAATATAAACAATAAACTGGCAAATTGTGTGGTTTGGTAGATGGTGATAAGTAGTATACAGAAAAATAAGAGAGAAAAGAGAGAATAGCAAGCTCTGGGGCATTAAGGGCACTCAGGGAAGAAGGCTTTACAGTTTTAAATAAGGTCGTCAGGGAAGGCATCACTGAGAAAAGGACATTTAAGCAAAGGAATGAGGAGGTGAGGGAATAAACCACATGGTTATTTGGAGGAAGAGCAGTCCAGGCAGAAGAAACAGCAAGTCAAAGGCTCTGAGAGAAGAACATACTGGGTGGAATCTGGGAATCACAGGAAACAGAATGAACAAAGCAGAGGAAGAAAAGGATTGGTAGGAGATAAGGTCATGAGGTCAGAGTGCAGGGCGTGGGGTCAGGAGAGATACGTGTGTGCGCCCAAAGGCAGAAGATTTTATAGGGCATGTTTGGCCATTGTAAAATAATTTTGGCTTTTTCTCTGAAGTGTGATGGCTTTTGAGCAAAGAATAACATGATTGGACTTAATTTTTAATAGGATCACTGTAGTTGCTAGGCTGAGAACAGAGGTAGGAAGCAGGGAGACCAGCAGGAGACCATTGCAGGTGAGAAATGGTGGTATTTGGACCAGGGTGGTGGTGGTGGCGAAGGTGGAGAGAAGTCATATGTTTTGAAGCTACAGTCAACAGGATTTGGGAAATGAAAGAAAAAGACTCAAGGATGACCCAAAGCTTCTGGCCTGACCAACGGGCAGAACTGAGTAGCCATTAACTAAGGGAGAGAAGATTTCACAAGGCTGGGGACAAGGGGGATGATCAGGAAATTAAATTTGGAATATTAAATTTGAGGTGCCAATTAGATGTAAGAATAGAATTACCAAGTAGGCATTGTATATGAGTTCTTGTAGCTGGAGTAAAGGTTGAGGCTGGGGATATAAATTTGGAAAGACCGAGGGTATACAGATGACACATAAAGCCACAAGACTGGATGAGATCACAAAGGGAGTGAATGGGTCCATACAGAGAAAAAAGGGGTGCAGGGGCTGAGTGTTGGTGCCCTCCACAATTAAGAGTCAGGGACAAGACGAAGAACCAATAAAAGTAACAAAAAAGGAATAATCAGTGAGGTAGAGGAAAACTGGGATGTTTTATTATGTTGCCTCAGAGTTCACTGCCAATTTTAATGTTAAGACTTCTATATGATTAATATGTTGACAATGTAATTTTCACATTTTATTTTTATTTATTTTTCTGTGATTCACTGAAGAGATATATTTTAGCTATAAGGCTCTGCAAATTAATGTGAACAAAAAATAGAATTTAACCCCGAGGGTAGTTTTTGGTAAGCATACGCTATCTACAACATACAGTAAGAAAATTGGCTGTGGCTAAGGCATGTATTAAGCTGTATTCATATAAAGCAAATAGTCAGCAGGCGCCAGTGATTCTGATTTCCCTGTTCTAGCTGCTGCAGCATTTAGGAATCATACTAATGGTAATTACCAATGTTTAGCATTGTTTATGTGCCAGGGACTGTGCTTGAATTCTATGTGTGTTATTTCTAATCCTTATAATAATCCTACAGGGTAGCTATTATTTTATATTTTCTAAAGGTGAAGAAATTGAGGCAGAGAGATACAGTAATGTGCCCAAGGCCGCACACCTAATAAGTGGCAGAGCTGGGGAATGAAGCTGCTCTATTTCATATCAAAATAGGTCTGTCATAGATGGTTTTTCTGCATCAGATTAATTTTACACTACTTCTTTTAAAAGAACCTAATTTTTCTGACGTTTTATGATCCAATTATTTGTTTAACTCAGTAATAGGGTGTAGGGAGTCAGAAATCCAGACTCAAATACCGAGATACATGAAGTAAATGTGAACATTTTATTTTATTTTGTTTACAACTATTTCAGATTTCCCCTGAGCCTCTCATCCACTGGTAAGTAGGAACAAAATTAACTTTCATAAGTCCACTATGTCTTAAAGCTTAGTATCATACAATCATTTAAACACCTATTTGGGTAGTATTCAGTTTCTCAGATAAACACGTGCAGGCTCTCAGACGGCCCTCCCCTATTTCTCTCTCTAAAATGGTCTTCATGTAGCTCTGGCATAGTGGGGTGGGGGAGGGGAGGCAGGGGCAATATATGTAACCCTAACAATATTTGTACCCCCATAATATGAGGAAATAAAAGGAAAAATTATTTAAAAAAATAAAAAATAAAATGGTCTTCATGTGATGAGAGTAGGGGGTGGGCTAGGTGAGGGGGTGACAGGAAAGAAAGACTTGGAGTCCTCAGTCACCAGACCCTCTGCTTCCTCTGATCTGCTAGGTGATGTTCTTTGTTTATCTGCTGTTTGACCTGGATCCACTAGAACCTGAAATCTGAAGCTCATATAATTCACGATCTAGTATCTACTGGCTTGGTGAGAAGCCAGTCATTCTCCTTGACCAACTCAGCCTCATTTCAGGTGAGGGAAGGGACAAATGTTTCCTTCCCTGACTGCTCAGGGTTACATAATTGATTACGTCTTTCTTGGCTGTAACCACTGTTCTCTTTGTGAATCCTTCCACCCAAATGGTAGCAGAGTTGTTGTCCCCTTTCTGTGATTATCACCACTGATCAGCTTCTGATCTGTTGTCTCGGCATGGGGTGAGTGAGGAATCCAACAGACCCTACTGCTGAAATACTCAGATCCCTGAAACTTTGCTTAGTCACTGGTGGTACCTTGTGGGACTGGACCTGCTCAGCTGGAGGGTCCCTAGTTAGCATTATGCTACATCTTTTTTATGTGGGTGCCTCTTCATGCTGCAGCAATTGCCAACAAGCCTGTGCTCCCTCCCAGCTCATGGACCCTCTGCTCGCAGGTGTCTGCAGTATCTCTTGGGAGTAGTGAGTGTGTAAGGAAAGTTCTTCTCCCAGACTGCCTGGCTTACCTCAATCACATCATCTCTTCCCAGTGTTCTTTCCCTCATTCCAATGGTCCCATAGCAAGCCATGGGTCAGCAGACAGCCACCAGGATTTGAGATGTCAGTCTGTTCTTCTGTCAGCTACACCACAAACTTTGGGAGGGAATCTCTTGTGCTCTCTTTCCTCAGCTTCAGAAAAGGAAAGCATTTGAGTGCCTCCTTTCTTTCTCCATGGGAGAGGAGGAAATAATCCTTAAAACACTCTCCTTTCCTAGTCTCCTACCCTTTTTTTTTTTTACCGTTCTCACAGCTAAAGGCCGTCAATTCAGTTTAGCCTGTTTCACCTAGGAACAAACCAGAAGTCTCTCAAGAAGAACAGAGCCTTTTAAAACCTCAGCATTGGAGAATTTAATTTTATTCTCAATAAGTGTTATCTCTTGTAACCCCTGCACTATCTGTAATTTCTAGAGCAAGAAAAGCTCTCAGTTAATACATCACACCATCCCGTAGTCATCCAAAATGATGTCCAGGCATTTAAGATTCAAGATATTTTTTTGATTTTACTCTAATTCTTAATGTAACTGTGTTTGGGGTGGTTTTTTGTTTGTTTATTCAACGATTGTTTTCTTTATTTCTCTCTTTCTGGTTAGGTTCTTATTATGGTCACTGAGAGTTTGAAAATTTATAAAATGACCACCTTCTGATCATTGTTACTAGTATTATTATTTAATGAATAATTTTAATTAGATGTTCTTTGTAAAAACATAGTTTTTCATGAAGCAAGCACAGAATCATAAAGTTCAAGCTTAAAATGAACTTTAAACATTAGCTCATATAAATTTCTTAGTTTACAAATGAGAAAGCTGAAATTTGAAGGATTAAGCAATTTGGTCAGTGTTATATTGCTAGTTAATTAGCAGAGTTTGGTCAGTACTCCATAGTCCTTCAGAGCACTTACTAATATTGTAGTTGGAATTATTTGTGTAATTATTAATGTATGGTCTGACTTTTCCCACGTTTAACACATACACACACACACATGCACATATGCGCACAATTAAGGTCCTTCAGGGCAGAGATTATCTGTTTTGTTCTCTGCTGTATCCCCAGTGCCTAGCACAGGCTCTTAAATATAATAGGTCCTTAATAAATATCTATTAAATAAAGGAATGAATGAGTGGGTGGATGGATTTGACAAATATGTATACAGATTCTGCTATGACTTAGACACCAGTGCTTGGTTTGAGAACTGTAAAAGCAAATAAGACAGGATCCAGAAGAGAGGCAGACACAGAAACCAAAGGCTTCAAGAGCACCAAGGAGTGATTACACTGGGAAATTGTGTTTTTTTCTGCTTCTGCATTGGAAAGGCAGCTCTGGGGAATATGGGCTGGCAGACTCAGCCCTGGAGCCCTTTGTCACCTCCTGCAAGATCCAGGACATCGATCTCTGCTCAAGACCTTGCACACCATTTCCCCCTAGACAATTGCATACAATTGCATTTCTGTTCTGTTTTATTCTAGAAGAGTGGCTCATAGTAAGTTAAAAATACACCAATGTGTCCACAATTTCAACAGAACAAATGACTCACAGTTCAAATCACATGAAGGGAAATGATTATAAGTCAGCTGTGAACTTGGTTCCAGAACAATTTAAGGCACTAACCTGCCTAATTCAATGAAGACACTGGTGGAATCTTCTCCATATGTGGTCCATAATCATGTGTAGAATTCATTTCCCAGTCTCCTTAGGATCCTTTTGATGTTGTTATGGTGCTGTAATAGTAGAGCGGTTACATAACGGTCAGGTTGAATTGTTTTTTTCTTCCATTGATGAGGGCACCAGAGGAGAGAGATGAGATTCCTTCTCCGCTGTGCTCACATTCAAACTTCCAGTCTTGGGGCTGTGAAGAAGGAAGTGCTCTTGGCTCACACTAGCTACTCGGGAAATTATTACCAGAGCCTGTTCTAACTTCTAATGAGAAAGTGATAAGTTGCTCTAAAGAAAGAGGATGAATACTCTCCCCAGAGACATAAGTTCTACCCATCTGTTAGATCTACCTTCTCTTTTTCAGCAGGAGGCCCCGACTGGGAGCTCCACCATGTAACTGAGGTAAAGGTGAAAATACAGCTGCTGGATGTGGATACAGTGAAAACAGAAAACAAGTTTACAGAATCTGTCAGTAGTGCCCTCACACTACCATGTAGCAAGTGTCTCAAAATGAAGTGCCTCATATATAATAGAAATTTAGCAGTGGGGAATGCCCATCAGCAGACTGTTACCCATGGGTCAATTGGATAATACAGGCCTTCTGTATAGAATAAAATAATTCAGAGTGCTGCTTAAATGAAGAGAAGAGATAGATAAGAAAAATCATATGTCAAATCTTAGTGAATGTGGGAAATATATAACAGAGATTCAGTACAAAAATATTTTCCTATTAATAAAAATTTTTTTAATTCTAAACAACTTGGAAAATACTTAACAAATTCTGTGGCAGTCTCAATGACAAAAAAAGAGGGGGTATTTATGCTCGATAGTTAGTTCTGGTTGGTAGAGACAGATAAACTGACCAAGATTTTGAAATTGAATGTATAGAGGTGCTAAATCAACAGCGTTTTAAAATTCCTGGTAATGACCAATGCAGAAACAATATAAAAAGTAAACAGAAAGGGCCCATTTGCTTCACTGCATGGAGTGTGAAAGTACATCTGTGAATTGGGATTAATAAGTAGAGCTGTTTATGGAGTTCATCAAAACCATTTGTACATGTTCATATTATATATCATCATTCATACATATTCATATTAATGCAAAAGTGGTCATTAATATGATGGTCACTCCTGCAAAAGAAGATATAATTGGCAGTATCAGTGGACATGTAAAACTGTCTAGAACTGTCCACTGGTTTGGTCCCAGCATCTCTGGCCCCTGCCTGGTTGTCAATGACTGCCATGAAAGTAGTGATAGCTTACCAACAAATTGTATGTATGCTCCTTAGAGAGCATAAGCATTTAATAGAGATCAATGAACTTTACTAATATTTACATAAACATAGAAAGTGAATTTACTTTGGTAAGGAATTATTTAATTCACTATGTATTTTCAAAGTCCTTGAAATCACACTTTACAACAATAAGTACCAAATTGCTATCATGGAAAATATAGCTTATTTAGGAAGATTCAACACATTTATTGGTTAGGTGGTCTAATGGCATGTGAAGCAAACCAAATTACAGTGAAATCCACTCTTTCTTCAATAATTAAAACATTTTGAGGCTCCAGAGACTCACACTTTTTTAGTCATTCGAGACTTTCGAGAAATGACTCAAAGAAAAATAAGCTGATAAACCCATGTATACTAAGAACCAACTAAAGCTAGCAACTAAAGCTTAAAAACACCCACTTTGGAGTTGTTCATAAGGACTTATATCAGCAAGTTTTTATGTCTGGTTCATTACCACCATTTCTAATTTACTTTAGAATCTGCTTCCTGAAGAGAATGAGAAGAAAATAAATGCGGTGAGGTAGAAGTAGCAAGGGCAGATGAGGGTTGGATATGAAAAAAACTGATCTTCCCTTTTCTATACTCCATTAATTTCTTCTCATTTCAGAGGTACAATTGTGTCACCACATAGTCCTCAAGCTCAAATGACAAACTGTTTCCACAGTTATAATGTTTCAATACTTAGATACTATTATTCTCATTCTAGTACTTGATGTACCTTGCCTCATAAAAGCACAATTTTTTTAAAAAGGTTGAACAAATGCTACAGGATTTTATGGGAATCAGTTATTTCACAATACAGAGATCAAGGAAAGCTTTACAAAGAAGATGATATTTCATCAAGATCCTTGAAGCAGGAAAAATTTAGCCAGGCAGAATTGGGAAGGTATTCCAGTCAGAAAGAAGTGCCTGAGCACCAGGCAAGTGTACCCAAGGGAAAGGAAACAAATCAGTTTAATGTGAACATATAATGTGGGAGAGGGAGTCATGGATAATTAGGATCAGGGTCTTAAATGACAAAATAAGAAATTCAGTAGACAATGGACTGGAATTTGGAGGGAGAGAATTGGGTTAAGTTTCAGCTCAATTAACCCTCACAACAATTCAATGAGTTAGGGATTAATATGCCATTTTTATAAAAGAGGAAACTGAGGCTCAGGCTGCCTAATAGCTTGCCAACATCAAATAACTGGGTAAGAATGAGATGATGCTGGAAATTTTGACTCCACTGTCTAAGTTCTTTCTGCTCTATTTCTGCTATATTGCCACTTGTCTCTTTGGTTGAGCAGTCTTTTCCTCTGAGGAGACCATGAGCATTTTGCCACACTGGCTGTGTCTAACATGATGCTTGGCATACAGTATGTGATCAGTAAATGTTATCTGGATGAAAGAATGAATATTAAGCAACCCATTGTCATGGCAAAACTGGAGCACAGGAGAGAAGCCAAGGCTGAAGATATACAGGTAAAGAAGTCAACTGCTGAGTGGTCATTTGGTGTAGTCATAAGCTAATGAGTTGAAAGGTATTTACAAAAATTTAAAAGAGGATTTAATGAGTACTTTTACTTCAGGCTGAGCATATGAATATTTTCTCTTTCCCTCTTATTGATTGGGAGTTATCAAGCCCAAAGATAGCAGATTGATTGTCCCAAGGAAGACACTAGGGCTGTATTAGGAAACACCTTCTTTTGAAAGTGAATGCTCAGGATAACAGAGAAACTTCCTCTTCTCCCTTCATAAAGGTAGTTCCAACATCAGGACTTCCAAGATTTCATTAGCATCTTCACAAATAACACCTGCCAATTTCTGAAAAGTAAAAATTGGAATGTTGTGGAAGACAAGAAGAACACAATTAGAAATTTTCCTTAAGAGGAATATGGCATGGTCTTGTGCAGTATTTTTTGGAGATGAGAGGACTGATGACCTCTGGGAATCTATGTAGACCTTGTAATTTGAAAATAGATTAACCGATGAGAAGCTTTGTTTTGCTCTGAATAGTAGAAATGTAACAACAGGCTACGGTTTTGTTTTGTTTTGTTTTTTTTGAGAGGCATGAATAAGGTCATAACAACCCTTTTCTGTCCTGATGATTGTGATTCTGTCAAACCAGTGACCAGGGACAGCTGGATGGGAAGGACACCTAGCCCCAATTATCAGGGATTAGTAGACACTCTCTGTTTGATTGATTTAAATTGCATCCTGTTTGCTAGCTTCAGGCATGAGAGGTAATAGTGAAGACAATTCAAATGCTCAAACACTGAATTACAACCGTGAATATAAACTTGTGTCTATAACTTGATGCAATCAGTCTTCTCCTCCCCAAGATTAATCAATGTTGATGGGGTTTGAAAATGGTAATCCTAGATAATAATGGAGCAAATAAATTTACAAATTCAAAGCACATCAAGCAATGGGACTGCTGTGCTCACAAAACAGAAATAATTTTTAAACTTATTATAAATGACTCAAATCATAATTTTAGAGTATTTATTATGTACCTGACATGATAAGCTGCACAGGGGTACAACCATGAAGACACATTTTGGGGGCTGGGGTAGATGATAGAGACAAAGGTACATAAATAAGGAACAATGCAAGATAGAGATACAAGTAACATTCTAGAGAGGATAAAGAAAGAAATCACTTAAATCCATTAGGGCTAAATAAAGATTGCTTTTATAGAGCAGATTGTCTTTAAGTGAGGCATTGAAGGTATGGGAGTATTTCACTAAGTGGAAACAGAGGAAACTAATTATAAGCTAAGGGAATCAAACAAGTAAGGGCTCAGAAACAAAGTGCAGGATACATCAGCTACACGTAAGCAGTACAGTAGAAGATATACCTACTACGGTAAACTGGAATCAGATTATGGAGGGCCTAGACCTCTATGCTAAGAAATTTTTCATTTATTCTCTATACCAGTTTTAATAGAACTTTCTGTGATGATGGAAATGTTCTATATTTGTACTATCTAACATGGTAGCCACTAGGGGTATGTGGCTATTGAGCAGTTGAAATGTGAATAGTCCGACTGAGAAACTAAAGTTTTAATTTTATTTAAATTGAATGTATTTAAATGTAAATAGCCACATGGGGTTAGTGAGTACCATATTGAACTGTGCAGATGATGGTAGTCACTCAAATTTTTATATAAGAGAGGGAGATGCTTGGAGAAGTGCTTTAGTATTAGTTTTCCTTTGCACAATCTAAAATGTTGACTTATTTGGGGAAGGGAGGGCCTCTTTAAATTAATCAGTACTCGTGTATCTCCACTAGATCTTTAGTTTTATGATTTCATCTAGTTTAAAAAAAAGTAGTATGAAGGTTAATTAATTGTATTGCAGAAGAACAATTAATAAAATAAACGTGGTTAAACAGACTAGATAAAAACAGGAGCAGATGGTAAATTCTGGTAAGTTAAAATTTTCTATCACACCAACACGAATGCCTTGTGACTATTAAGAAATAACACATTTTATTCCTTGGATGGAAAGATTGCATCTTACTCATCCTAGGCTGATTAATGTATGCATTACTAATACATTGTTCATGAGACATATAATGAAGACACAAAAATAAGCAATGTAAGCAATGGAAAGGACATGCTGGTCCTGATACATATGTGTATCAGATTTAGAAATTTTAGGCCTCTAGGCTCACAGAATTGCTATTTGTCAATAATGATTAAAAACCAATAAAAATTCAAATGTGTTATTTGCATTCTGTGAAAACAAATTTTTTTGACAGAATAGGGTTTTTTTATTATTATTTCAAAGCGAGGTATAACAATTTTAAAAAATAAATTGATCTCATATGTTTATTTTTCCCTGGAGTTTACACAGGATTCACAAAAGCTTTTCCTTCTAAGTATATGTCAGAATATTTATTTAAATCAAAATATAAATGCTTCTCTATGTGTTTTACCTACAGTTTAGAAATCTAGAGTCTTCTTAGAGTTCAAGTGGTTCCCTTATTCACATTTATCATAGCCAAGTTAGGTTGACTGATAAAGACTAGATCTGATAGAATTACAGATCTCCCATGGGTAGGTAAAATATTCCTGCAGAAGAATGGATGCTGAAATTCTAAAACATTGAGTTGAGTGCAAGTACATCCTTAAACAAGTGGAAAATTCCTCTCTTCTACTTGCACAAGACGTAGTGCAACATGTAAACCAGCCTAATGTGTAGATCAACTTTGGAGTTCAAATGGCTGCCATAAGCCAAGGGTTGTGGATGAAAACAAAGACATATGGTCATTAAGCAGTAAAAAGAACCTACTATTTGTCGGGCCCTCTTCAAAGCAAGCTGTCCTTGTTGTTTTTGTAGGTTGCATAGAGTTCCGTGCTATGTACCTCTTTTTGTAAGTTAGTAAGCTGCTTGAGGCCAATTAATAGTCTCCATAATATCCTCAGACCAAAAACCATGAAATCATACTTGATGTTTTCTCTTTTCCTCATCTACCACATCTAATCTGTCAAGAAAACCTGTTTGTTTTGTCTTCAAAATATATCTAGAATCTAACCAGTTCTCATTGTCTCTGCTGCCAGCACCCTACTGTGTGCCTTCGTCATCTCTCCCCTGAGTCACAACCACCTCCCATTTGTTCTTCCCACCCCTACCTTTGCTTTCTCACCTATTGCTAAACCAGCAGACAGATGATCCTGCTAAAACGTAAGTCAGATCACGTTAGTCTTGGCTCAAAATGCTTCACTAATTTTCCATTTAATTCAGAGCAAAAGTTCAAGAACTGACAACGGTTTACAAGGTGCTGAGTGATTTGGCCCCATTCCTATCTGCTTTTCTCCCCACTCAACCTGCTGCTGCCACAACAGCCACCTTGCTGTTGCCAGACCATGCCAAGACTCCGCCCTCCCTAGGACATTTGAACTGGCTGCTCCTTCACCTCCCCAAATCTTTGCTGGAATGTCACCTTCTCAGTGAGACCGTCCCTAACCACCCTATTTAAAACTGTAGCCAGCTTTCTGGTCCTCCTTACCCTCCTCTACTTTTTTCTTTTCCCATGGCATTTATCACCTTGTAACAACAAGATAACGCACTTATGATATCTGTTGTGTATTTTCTGCATTTCCTAAATATATGCTCCATGAACGTGTCCTGTTCACCTGTGTGCCTTCCAGCACAGCAGTGCCAGCACATAGTAGGTGCTCAAGAAACATCTGCTGACTGAATTATCATAAAACACTATTTTCATTATGATTTGTGTAGCTTAATCATGTATTTATAAACCATTGTATCTCTAGACATTACAAAGATATTATTAATACTTGAGCTAGAATTTCTCTGCACCTAAAGATACTCCCACATGGTAAATCTGGAATCCCTATCAATGGCATTAACTCTTTCCAGTTATCATGGTATCATTTTAAAGGACTTCAACATGTTTGTTTCTAAAAATATTAGAAAGTTTACTTTTCCCTCCTAGGGTACCTTTCTAAATTTCTTTCGCTGAGTCCTAAGCATTCTATAGATACAGATACAGATATTTCATTCCTGCATTCATGTGTACCTATTTTGGGCCAAAGCACTAGGAATATAAAGATTTCTGGGATGTGGTCCCTTGCTGTGAGGAGCTCAGAACCAGTGAGAGATACTAAACTGTAAACAAATTATTACTACATGCAGTATAATGTTCACAGCAGCAGTTTGACTCTAATTACAATAATAAAGGTACACAAGCAAAGGGCCATAAATTGCAAATTTATTTTAAAATCTGCTTATTAAATGATAAAATAGCACAGAACCATTAGGAAGGGATGGAATATAAGAGTGAGATGGTCTTGGGTTTGAATCTCATACTTTACCGTATAGTATGCATACAGAAGAGTGTCTGTCCTATTTGTCAAGATGAATGAGTTTTCACTGAGATACCCATGCAACCTGCACCCAACTCAAGAATCTCAACTCAGAACGTGAGCAGTATCCCCAAAACCCTCCTTGTGCTCCCTCTCTGTCACTTCACTCCCATACAAGTAATCACTGTCCTCATTTCTAACAGCATAGATTAGCTTTGCCTGTTTTTTGTACTTTGTATAAATGGAACATCGTGTGTGTGTGTGTGTGTGTGTCTTTTGTGTCTTGCTAGACTCATCCATATTGTTATGTGTAATAACAGAAGGCCCCAACCTTTTTGGCACCAGGGACTGGCTTCATGGAAGATAAACCTTCCATTGATCGGTGGAAGGATGGGGATGTTGGGGAGGGTGGTAGGTCCCGGGATGACCCAAGCGCACCACATTCATTGTGCAGTCAAACCTCTCTGCCAATGACAATCTGCACTTGCAGCCGCTCCCCGGAGCCTGCACCACCGCCCCAGCTGCAGCCCAGATCATCAGGCACGAGACTCTCACACGGAGAGTGCAGCCTAGATCCCTCGCACGTGCAGTCCACAGTAGGGTTGGCGCTCCTTTGAGAATCCAATGCTGCTGCCGATCAGACAGGAGGCAGCGCCCACGTGGTGATGTGAGCAGTGGGGAGCCGCTGCAAACACACAGGAAGCCTTGCTCGCTCACCCGGTCCACCTGCCCCCACCCCCGCCCCGCGCCCCCAGTGGCCAGGCCCCAAACAGGGTCAGGGGGTGGGGACCACAGGCTTATACTAGTCCATTTTGCGAATATAACACATTTATGTATTCTACTGTTGGTAAACCTTGGGGTAATTTCCAGTTTGGGACTATTTCAAATAGTCCTTCTATGAAGGTTCTAGTACATATCTTTTGGTGACTATATACATACATACATATGTTCAGCTTTGACAGTTTACGTACTAACAGTTTTCCAGAGTAGTTATACAAGTTTACATTTCTTTTTTTCTTTAGAGACAGAGTCTCACTTTGTTGCCCAGCCTAGAGTGACTGCCATGGCGTCAGCCTAGCTCACAGCAACCTCAAACTCCTGGGCTCAAGCAATCCTGCTGCCTCAGCCTCCCGAGTAGCTGGGACTACAGGCATGCGCCACCATGCCCGGCTAATTTTTTCTCTATGTATTAGTTGGCCAATTAATTTCTTTGTATTTATAGTAGAGATGGGGTCTCTGTCTTGCTCAGGCTGGTTTCGAACTCCTGACCTCTAGCAATCAGCCCTCCTCGGCCTCCCAGAAAGCTAGGATTACAGGCGTGAGCCACCGCGGCCAGCCAAGTTTACATTTCCCAAGCAGTGTATGTGAGTTCTGACTGCTCTACTGCCTCATTTATCTTGGTACTATTTTTTGTTTTGTTTTGCCTTTTCCAATTTAACCATTCTGGAGTGTATATAGTGGTATCACCTTGTGATACTGGTTTGCGTGTGTCTGATGACTAATAAAATAACTAGCTCTCACATATTTACTGGCCATCTGAATTTGGTTTGGGATATCATCTTTTGGGAAGTGTCTGCTTAAGTCTTTTGTCTATTTTTCTATTGGATTATCTTTTCCTTATTGAAGTTCTTTATATATTTGAGCCCTTTGTTTGATATATATGTATTGAAAATATTCTCTTCCACTCCATATGGTGCATTTTCATTCTCTTAATTGTGTCTTTTGAGGAACAAAAGTTCTTACTCTTAATGTAGTCTCATTTATCATTTATTTTTTCATTTTAATGCCTTTAATCTTCTATTTAAGAACATTTGTCTACTCCTTGGTCATAAACATATTCTCCTGTTTTTTCCTAAAAACTTTATGGTTTTACCATTTATATTTGGATATGAAATCCATATGGAATTGATTTTTGTGTATATGTTTCAATCACTATTTGTATGATCTGAGACTCAGTTTCATTTTTAGATTCAAAAGTAGAAAAGAATGCCTACTTCAAGTTACTGTACAATTTAAATGAGACAATGTGACAAAGTGCTTTATACATTAAGCCCCACAATGTGTAAGACACTGTGTATCTGCCACAGTGTCCAGCAAAGATAAATTCCTTCCAAAAGCCCTTGATAGCTTTTTAAAGGATATGGTTTTGCAAATAACCATTCTATAGAGCAGAATATAAATACTATTATAGAGTCATACACAAAAACATGATCATGACAGAACACCAAAAGAAGAAATAATGGAGGAAAAAGGAATTATGAAAAAAGGAGACTCACTTTAGAAGAAAAATGACAGAAAGTAGGACTCAGCAAGGGAGATCAGAATTAAGTTGTGATGGAATTTTTTTATATGTGTAAAAGCTGGAAGGGAAATCAGCTAAAATACAAACAGTTTTTTGAAGGTGGTGAAAAATGTTGAAAGAAAGCCTATTTTTAAAACTTTCTATTAAGTACTTTTTTGTCATATACATGCTTATGTGAGTCATGTACCCTGTGTCCCCACGGTAACAACCCTCCTCCACAAATCTACTTCTATCATAGTATTGGGATATATTCTAAAATGTCTCTGTACTTATTACAAGTCCGTCTTTCCCTATTAGACAGTGAACATTTGCAGTCTTGTGCTTTGTATTTTCAGTTCCAAACACAGGTCTGCAACATAAAAGGTTATTTCATAAATGCTTGATCAATGGATATATTAATTAATGCATATGTAGATAATATAGGGTTTTCCAAATCATAGCTACTTTTTTGTATAGAAATTATTTAACTTGGACATTTTCTTAATCCTGTCAGGCCTCATGAGAGTTTTCGATCTCAACTGCTAACCCAAGAATTCCTAGTAGTCCTTGAGATCCAGAATCTAAGTGTCTGTCTGAGTTGTTCTGCCAGTGTAAGGTAAAGAAACAGAGCATAGGGAAACTCCTCTTTTGCTGGAGAATTGTGTTACCTACCATTATTCTAGCCTGCATTTACCCCAGATTTCACAGACTAGTGTGTACATTTCACATTCACCAAAAAAGTAAAAGTCCCAGAAAAACCTTTTTGAAAGAATATAGTCGACCCCCAGTATCGGGGGGATTGATTCAAAGCCCGTATATAACAAAATCTGTGCATACTCAAGTCCTGCAGTGGGTCCCCTAAATACAAAAGTCAGCCCTTGGTATTGGGATTTGAATCCCACAATATTGTATATGCAATCTGTGTTTGGTTGTGAATGCAGAACCTACTGATACAAAGGCCCAAATGTATTTATTGAAAAAAAATCTGTGTATAAATGTACCTGCACAGGTCAAATCGGTGTTCTTCAAGGGTCAACTGTACTTGTAAACAAGGCGCATACGTATCAAGACAACATACACAAACTTATGGAAGGAAGGCCTTATATATTTAGTATTTTTCCAGACAAAGAAAATATTTTCAAATTTCCCACAGATATAAATGGCCCAATGGATTACCAATTAGTGAGGGACACAGAATAATTAGAAGAGAGACGTTGGTTTTTTTTGTGCTGCATGAAAGAAACACAACTCTCAAAAGTTCAATAAATAGGAATATTGTGTTGCCTGTGCAGCCTCTTGAGCCAATCAAGAACTCGGAAACAGAAAAGGGCTTTGAACAGTTGGAAAATCCATTGAGATAAACTTGTTGCTACATATGTTTTGTTACATTGCTTATGTTTTAAACAACACATTTCCTCCAAAATACAAAACTAACATCTGCTTTAAAAAAAAGAAATGAAGGGAGGATACAGAGAAGAAAGGATGGAAGGACCCTTAGAAAACACTGAAAGGTACAAAGAAAAAATTGTTATGGGCCTTTGTAAACTTAAAAGGCATTATGGTAATGATGCTCTAAGGGTTGATGATATATAGGGATTAATGGCACAATGGTGCAGTTGGACTAATGTTTCCTATTAGTATAACCTTGAAATTAGGCTCTGTGGGTCTAAATTATCTCATTCAAATAATGAGAGTACATATCTCACAGGTTGTTCTAACAATTAAATAAGAAATATGTATACATATGTGATATGCTTTATGTAAAGTGCTTAGAATAATGCCTGCCTCATAACAAACACTCAGTAAACTTTTACCTTGCATTAGGGTCAAACTTGTCATTGCATCATTACTGTCAACAACACCTGTGCCTACTGCCGATCCCATTAGTCTCCCCTCCGGGGGGCGAGGAACTGCAACATGAGAAATATTTTCTACTTTCTTACTAAAATTTTTAATAGTTAAACTTGCCCCAGTTAGATTATAGATAGTGTAAATATCTGTTAGGAGTGAATGGGGTTGGGCTTAGGCTCACACCAGCCATCTCTGTAGGGTTTGCGGAGTGCTGTCCTGAGTATAGAGCCCTCCGACCTGCCTTTGTGTGGATGGGGCAAATGGTCCCTACTCAGAGACACTTGAATAATAGGGACAGAGCAGGTTGGCTTTTTGCTGACACATAGCCTGTTTGTCAGCAGTGAGCCAGCTGTAGGGATGACCTGGGGAAACTTTCCCACAAGAACCTCCTCCTCAAGGATATCTAGCCCTTTGGAAGTCCTAGTCATCATCCCAATGGTTATCCCCACTTCCACGTCCTCTGCTACTTCCACAGAACAGATCTGGACCCTCTGTACCCTTGCTTCAGTTCAACACAGTTAACTCTGATTTCATCATCATATTTATCACTATCTGTTATGTTCTTGTGTATTTCTTTCTTGGATATTTTTTATTATCTGCCCTTCATTTATCACTATCTGAGATCATTTATGCATTTGTATTTGCTTATTACCCATCTGCACTTCTTACACATACTCTCCAATAGAATTTAAGTTCCTCGACTGCAAAGATCATGTCGGCCTTATTCACAGCTGTTTCTCACTGAGAACCTAGCATACTCTCCCAAAGAGTGATCAGAAGAGATTCTACACAGAGACCAGACATGCAGTAATCATCTCGATTTGTTAGAGTTTGCAGAAATGCATCCCCAAATAAACAAAGGGCAAAAGTCCTTGACCTTTTATATACCCACCATTAGAATTTCATCACAGGGAATAATAGGCCAGCTTTCCCATGGCAAGGGTATATTTACTGTTCCTTGTCCCTTCTCTTTCCTCTCTTCCAAACCGTCAGCCTGGCTTTTAAGCATAATTCTTTCGTATAGCCCTTCCCTGTGAGGCTACAACTCCCTTTGCAAAAGTAATTATGAACATATTACCTCTTTCCTACATCTTTCTCCACCCTAGGACACACCAAAAAGCACTCATTGTCAGTGCGTAAGGCTACTTGAAAACTTGCCATATCTCCATTTTGCTACATTTTTCAGGCTATCTCCAATTTTTAGTGCAATGCAGTTTTTCTTATCCAATCTCTTTTTGCAAGCAAGTTGCTCGGCTAAACTAAAGTCCATTTCGAATCATGTATTCATTCAAAGACTGGGACCAGGAGAGGAGAGATGTAAGCTGTGCTCTTCCAGATTCTTCTCTATAAAGGGTGACCTTGAAAAGCCCTGCAGAAAGTGGCCTCTTCAGTCCTACATGCTTCACCACCACTGTGCCTGCTCACAAAGTAAGCGTTCAGGCCATGGACTTGTCAAGCATCACTGCATAGAGAAAAGACACTGCTTTCACGACTGCCCCAACTGATCTTTTTTTTCTTTTCTTTTCTTTCTTTTTTTTTTCCAGGCACATCCATGTGTTCATGCTGTAGCTCATCTTAAGGTAAAGAAATGTTGGAAGCTGGGACTGTAATGATATGGCATATTCTAAAGGCAGAAACCAATTTCCCTGGAACTGAAATACCTGCCTCATTTAAGGGCTACCATATGACACATGGTTTCACAAGTGTTCACAACACTTCATTTACTTTACAAAACTCAACTAATTAATTCTTGAATTCCTTCCCCTGGGGGTAAAACAAAGCTGCAGCTGTATTGTTAAGGCCTGAGTAGCAGTTGCTCGTATGACAAGAAGATCCGCGAAGATGAACTTGTAATGGATATTCAGTCACAGGGGTTTTATTTTTTTGTTTTGTTTTGTTTTTAAAGCAGTGGCAGCGTTGCTTCTCTCTCCAGCCAGACCCTAGACTCCAGTGCCCACTGGCGTGTCCTTTTCTCTCACACACTCTCCCATCGTGTCAGGTTTTGCACGAAGTTAGAGATCACATTCTCAGGGGGCATGGGTCATCTCTCAAACAGGCAATGAAAAGCCATCTTAATGGGGGAAATGAATCATCCTGGGAGCCAGGAGGAAGATGGGTACACCTTGACAATGAGCGGCCACAGGAAGTGGATCCATTACGCATTACGCCTAGCATACCTGCGCATACTCTCCCTTACTCCTCCGTGGGTGCTCCCATGGCCCACAGCCCACTGACTGCACACGCCTCAGATGTAACTAATGACGCCCACCTACTAAGCACGTTTTCAGTTTAAGCAGTCTCCAGCTCTCTACCCCGCCCTTCTCATTCCTCTCTGTGGAGGTAATTAACGAGTTGACTACTTATTAGTCCTTGTGTTGATGAAGATTTCAGGCTCACACTAAAGTCTTATACTAAAATAGGTAAAGATTTGTGACACTGGCAGGAAAAAAAATTCGAAACCAGCTAGCAAAAACTTTCCTGAAGGATAAAGATACTCAGGAGTTTAAAATTACCTGAAGGGGGTAATTCCGCACCGTAACTCCCTTTCCCCTTCCCTAGCTCCCGATCATGAAAGATCAGAAACCTTAGAAACAAATGATAAATCCTGCGATTACTAGGTTTCTTCCTGGGAGCTCCTCGGGGGACTCGGGAGGTAATTGTGTGTGTGTGTGTGTGTGTGTGTGTGTACAAGGTCCCTAGAAAGGAAAAAGTCACAGGTTCCTAGAGACCCCGACCCTGCTCCCTGAGCCACCTGGTCTCGGGTCGCTGCGCCCCGGGGGCGGCGCGCGCAGGAAAACGCCGCGCTCTGGCGGCGATGCGGCACCAGGGGATTTGACTGCGACCCCCCGCGCGCTCCCGTCCCCTCCCCCTCCCCCGCACCCCGCGCCCGCCCGCGCTGCGTGACTGGCCGCCGCCGCAGACCCGGCTCCGGGAGGCGCGGAGCGCAGAGCCAGAGAGGCGGGCGGGCGGGCTGCTGCCTGGCGTCCGCCACGCCGTCCTCCCTCCCCCGCTCCCTCCGCCCCTCCCCTGGCGGCCGCGCTGCCTGGGAGCCCGGGAAGCCTTGGCACCGCTGCTAGAGCCCGCAGCTCGGGCACGGGGACTGGCGCCGAAGCGGGGGCGGCGGGAGCACCGAGACCACAGCCCCGGGGAGAGGCGGAGGGGGGCCCCCCCGGCCTGGGCGCGGAGAGCCGCGAGTGCGAGTGCTGGCGTGAGAGCCAGGGCTGCGCCCGTGCCCGGCGCGGACCCCGCCAGCCCCAGCTCCGCAGCCCGGAGCCTCCCTGCCTGTGCCCCAAGGCGCGCGCGGCACAGCCATGAACACCAACGATGCCAAGGAGTATCTGGCCCGGAGGGAAATCCCTCAGCTTTTCGAGGTAGGGGCCAGGGCCGGCAGAGGGGCGGGCGGATCCGGGCACGGCATCTCCGCGGCTCGGGTGAGGCAGCCGCGCCCTGTCCCACCTTCCCCACGCGGGGCACGGAAGTGAAGCGGTTTGCAGGAGCTCACTCGCCCGCGCGCCTGAGGATAGTAGCCTTTCCCGCGGGTTGCCAGGGTCCCTGTCAGATGGCTGGTCTTAGAAGCCCAAATCTCACAGATCAAGTTTCAGTCTTCGAGGGGGTTCTGGAAGCAGCCTGCCTCGGCTCACCCCTCGGATGTGGACGCCCAGGTGGGCTTCAAACATTGGCCGGGCCTCGCTCTCTGGGGACGAGGGCCAAGCCAGGTGGCCACACTGTCGCCCAGCATGGAGCAAAGACTGAGGGGTCCAGGGCCCTAGCCCCTCTACGCGCGAGGGTCGGGACCCCTGCGGAGAAGGGGAGGTGTGGGTGAAAACAGGGACAGCTTGGAAGAGAAGGATGAAAATGCGAAAAACAAATCCCAACCCATCAAGTGCAGCGCTGCCTCCCCGGTGACAGGCACCCTGTGCTGCTCTGCGCTTTCGGTGAATGAACTCCTGAGCACGTTTTTCTGTCGCCTTAGGAAGGATGGTTCTCCCTCGCCTCTCCGGCCGCAGCTTTCGCCTGCGCTCTCCAACCCACCTAGAGACGGCGGGTTGGGGAGGGTGCGGCGAGGCAGGCGTAACTCCTGTTGCTCTGTCTTAAGACCACATCACAGCCTCGTCTGCACTAGGGGAGAAGGGGACACTGTGAGAATGTGAGAGAGGAGGCTTGAGGGATGAACTAAAAAAAAAAAAAAAAAAACCTTGGTTAGTTCCAAGCCACAGCCGCTGTCTCAAGTCTTTTTGTTTCCTTTCCTTCTCTTGATATTTGAATTTAAAAACATTCCTGAATCCTAAGTGCTTTTGCTTAGGTTTATTAAAAAAAAAAAAAAGAAAGAAAAGAAAAGAATGAAAGCAAGCCAAGCTTCATAGGGCGAGCACTGAAAAGGGAAATCCATTCACTGCAAAACTGCCCCCCCCCCCCATTTCTGAAAAATGACAACCTGGTAGAGTAAACGAAAGGTCGTGAGTTCTTTTACGGTGTTTGGGAGATTTGTTCTATTAAAAGGAATTTAAAAACACAACTTGGAAAAATAATTTGCCCCAATTTCCTCAAACGACCTTTAAAATGGGCCGCCATAATTACAGATCTTCATTTTTTTTTTCACTTATGTATGCCACTGTTTTCAGGTCATCTGAAGCCAAGATTTCCAGGTAAACCACCCAGTGAGATCAAATGTGGTGTGTGAAGCCCAAATCTAGCAAATGTGTTACTCCTGCGTGAAAATAAGCAGGTGCTGTTGCATAAGGACAGGTCTTGGAGTGTGTGGGAATCTTGAGAGATTTTTTGCTTTTTAATTTTCAAAAAGTAAACATGGAGATTAAGAGCTGAAAGTTTTTCTCACAAATATTACTACTGAAATCAATTTCATTTCTACACTTCTAAAAGAGTAATTTAAAACGTCTGTAAGAGGGCCACCTGATTGCAAAATGCTACTAATTAGTGAGTCTTAAAAAAAATAATAAATGTGGGTATTGTTTTTCCTCCTTGATAGAAGGTAGCCACAAAGAATTTTGATAGTTTGTTCATGAAAATCTACACTGTGCAAATAAGTGATAGCAGGTGTTTTTGTTCAGGTTTTATGCTTTTTGTTGACTTTTCTGCATTCGAATGGGAAATTTTTAAAACAGTGCACACACGCAGAAAAGGAAGTCAACTTGCTCAGGTGAAATACAGTATTACGGTGTACTTAGATTTGATCCTGAATGATGGGAAGATGGAAGAAGACTGCTGGCCTTCAGAGGCTCTGTCTTCCACTAAGATGAATCTGTTGTACACTATATAGGAAGGAAGCAAAACCTGGCAGTTCTCCATGTGATGAGTATAGACTATAAAACTAAATACTTTAGGTTTCTAAAGTGGATTTTCTCCATCAAAATCACAATATTTTAGGTATACAAAGTTTAGCAATTAGGTATCCATCAAACTCCAAAACATTGGATTGGTCCCAGCTATGGTTATTAGACACCATTATAGACCCATTGACTGATTACTGAATCTACATATTGTCAAACAAGTAGATATATCTAAATGATCTTTTCAGATTTCTTTCTGATTTGAGATATCCTGTAGGCTAAATGGAATATGAGTGATCTCTGGTAGGTTTATGTTTGAAATGTGTTTCTATTTTTAGATTAAATTTTCTTTAAAAAAAAACCTTTCTCTTGGTTTGCCATGAGTTTTTAATTCTAGCTAACCTTATGTTTATATTGATTTTGTACCTTAGAGTAGAGATTTGGCGATTAATTTGAATATCATGGAAAGTCAAATTATTCAAATTCTCAAAGGATTAACTCAGAGATTGAGTAATAATGTCTTCTGGTTGTCTTCAATCCCTCGTAATGGCTGGCTTTTAGAAGAAAGGATTTAAATTATCCAAGAAGGAATAGAACTCATTGTCCACTTTTAAAATCAATGCCCTTTGGTAATCAGTTTTGTTTAGGGAGGCTGGAAATGTATATTTTCCAGTCAGAAAAGATTCATTAAGTGTTTTCACCCATTTTAGGCAACAGTAGGGATTAAAAAAAAGTAAAAGACCTAAGCTTGAGTAGTTCATATTGTAGTTGGAGTATACATGGGGCACAGAGAATCTAGTATTTTCTTTTACCCTTTATCATATTTTTGCAAGATGTACAGAGAGGAATGTGTAGGTTTTGGAATCAGAAACATTGAGTTGGAATCCTGGTCATACGAGTTTCTAGCTGAGTAACCTTGAGCAAGTTACTAACATCTCTGAGGCATGATTTCCTAATGAGTAAAATGGGATAATAATGCCACACAGGGCTGAGAGTATGTTGGGTAGGCTAATGCAGATATGACACACAGTCTTTATGTATCAAGAAAGCTAACAATAGCTCAGTGTATAGGAGGAATGTGAGAAGCTAAACTGCAGTGTGTGTGTACATAGCACAGATTTTGACACACAAACGGGATTGGGTGTTTTGACACACAAACGGGATTGAGTTAGTCTCTCCCTGCAATTGGACTTGTCCGATGGAGTTACCCATTCTATTTGGGATTTCAGAAAACAAATGTACTTAGTAAGAATTGCCTACCATTCTGGGCAAATTACACAAGAATAATTTGAATATAAAATACTATATTTAGGAAAGATATCAGCCTTTTAAAGGGTGTTTTTTATGTTAATAATGTATATTGGTGATAATAATCCTTTATGCTTTTTCCATGAAATACTGTAAAGGAAAATATTTTGCACATCAGGCCAGTTCCCAGGAGTCAACATTTCCAAACTTGTAGCATTTTTAGAAACTAGTACATGTGACACATTGGACACCATGAACAGAAAATATAATAGCAAAATCGTGCTTTTTGCCGCCTCTGGCACCTCAGTGGATATTGTAGTGACTTACTGTGTATAAAATAGCAATTTTTTTAGTTTCAGACTTCAATTTTTTTGAGTCTGTCTCAGACTTGAATTTTGAGGGATTTTTTTTCCTAATCAGAAAACAGTTTAATATGCACCTACCATATGCCAGGGAAAGTGTCAATTGCTGTGATTGAAAAATAAATGAGATATGCTCTGTGTTTTCGAAGAGCTTATAGTTTACAAAAGGAGACCAACACCTAAACCAAGGGTTTCAGAATAAATTACAAGTGTGATATTCCATGGTGGTACAATGGGAACACAGAAACACAGAAGGGGGAGTCCAAGGCCAACCTAGCGATTCGAGAGATACTTCCTGATAATAACTAAAACCACCAACATTTATTGCATCCTTACTATATGGTAAGCACTTAATATACACTGTACCAATACTAATTTTTTAATTCTTAAAAAACTCTATGAGGTATTTATTATTGCCCCCATTTTATAGAACAAATTGAGGCTTGGAGACTTTAAGACTGGGAAGGAGTAAGATAAATAATGACAGGGCATTTTTCACATGTTTGTACTTTATTCACTGTGATAAGGATTTTCTGTTTTAAACTAGTCTGAATTGCTTAAAAGGCAGAGAATGCAGAGCTGAAAACTAATTTGTCAGGAACTTAAGGGATTATCTTAACTATTCAAATCATAATTTTGACTCTAATTGTTTATTAAAAGATGACTACAAAGGACAAAAACAACTCAGAATTCAAATATGGGACATAACACTATTTTAACAAAGGTTTTTCAAAAACATATTTGTATCTATTTTATTTTATTTCAGAGCCTTTTGAATGGACTGATGTGTTCTAAGCCGGAAGACCCAGTAGAGTACTTGGAAAGTTGTTTACAGAAAGTAAAGGAACTAGGTGGCTGTGACAAGGTGAAATGGGATACATTTGTCAGCCAGGAGAAGAAGACCTTACCTCCTCTAAATGGAGGACAGCCACGGAGATCCTTCCTAAGAAATGGTAATGTGTATGTGAATAATAGACAGTTTTAAAGTTATAGCAATTCTCTTTAAAACATATATAGACTTTAGGCAGTGATTTAATTTATTGAGTTTACAAATGCCTGGAAGAATATGAGTCCCTGGAACATGATTAATCCCTCTGTGCTACTAATTCTGATCACCACCATCATAAGCCAACCAAAATTACATACCATTGTCCAGCAGTTCACTAACAGGTGAATGAAATTTTACATTACTTCATTATTTGGCAAAATAAATGACATTAGCAAACCATGAATTTTTCTTAAAATTGCAAATAAGACTTTTCCAAATAAATGAGTAGAAAACAGGTAAAAATTGGTAGTTATTACATAACAATTCAGCATTTTACATTAGCTGGAAAGACATTTGGCTTATTAACATGTTACCAAGTTCAGAGTTCATATTAATGCCTCTGCATAAATCCATGTAAATTTAATACTAGTTAATTCAGTACAAATGTATTAAGCAGCTACTGAATGCAATGTTTAGATTAGGCATTTGGGTGCTATAAAAGAAGTAGAAGAAGTAAACTTGTTTAAATTTTAGGAGTTTAGAACTAAAACTGGAGTTCATTAGAGAAGATTTGTGGTGTTCTAATCTCTTTCTGAAATATGTGCTTATCAAAATTAGGGGTTCAACATCAGCCAACCAGCCTTTGAGGCTCTAGAGGAAGTTGAGAAGTATAATAGTATGTGCAAAATGGAATCAGTTCCAATCAGGGAGAACTAAGTTAATTCTTTTCTAAGAATTTCTAAAATTCTTTTGTAAAATATCATGGTCCCGTGGACAAGATCACTGTATTTGCAAAACTTAAACCATTCTCCAAAACCGTACCACATAAAGTTATGCTGTACAGACAGAATTTGAAGTGGCAACTTCTACTTGTAATGAATATAAGCAGGAAACAAATCTTAATTTGTTTAACCTTTTTCAGTTGTGATCCACTTAGATTTTTATTGGAATATAGTATAGGTAAAAGTCATAGTGAGCTAATTTTCAAGAAACACAAGCAAAAGAGGAAAAGCAGAAATAACATTTCCCCAGAAATATCTCCAAAGAGGAGAAGAGTCCCTGTTTGTGCAGAAGTCAATACTAGGTGATTTAGATTCGAGTACTCAGATGTTTTGCTGATGTGACACCCCCCGCCAACCAAATTTCCCAGTGCTGCTGAGAAGCAACCAAGATATCTGAAATTGCTACTTAAAACTAATTTCAGAAACTTTCAAATGTTACAACAGACTTAAAAACGGATAAATAATTAGAAATACTTGGTACAACCATAAGGTAATAAGATTAGCATTCCACGTTTTTAGAGAACAGTTAATCTCATTACTGTACAAGGTCTCTCACCCCTATCCATCTCACATAGACAGATGGTAAACATCACTCAGTACAAAATAAGCCATGTGTTTACATTCTGTGGTAAGTCCTAAGGTTAAAGTTGTATCTTCCTATGCTCACTAAATTGAATTTGCACCCAATATTTTGATTTGACCCTTAGAACCATTCCAATGCTAAAGATATTTTATTCTTCACATGCAGTCTACTCATGGACATGGTTTCTGGTTGATAACAGAGCAGAGACCCAAGCTGTGAAGTTTACTGTTTATAAATCAGTGAGGTTCCTGGTTCACTGAGAACAGCCTGAGATATGCAGAGTAGCGAGTGCACTGAATTGGAATGTAGGGCTCCGATTCAAATTGTGTAGACAGACACAGCTTAGACTTGCCACCGCTGTGGGCTGCAGGTACTCTTGTGAGTCACCAGAGTACTTCAAGCCAGTTGCTACTGAAGCACATACCTTAGTACTGCTTTGGTGCACGAAATGATATTTTGGTGGGTTTGAGTAATTCATACATATTCCCAAAATGGCTAACTTATTTCCCAGGTGTTTCATACTGTTAGAATCCAGCCCAGTGTTAAATATGTACTCCATGCCCTGTTAGATCAAGAGAGGGAAATATGGGGACTGTTTTCTAAACCTTAAAGCACTAATAAACCTCAGATATTACTGGGTTTAGTCCAAGATATTTTTATACTTTTTAAATTAAATCTGAGAGGTTATAACATTCAGTTAGTTGAAAGCTGATCTCAGACTCGGTATAAAAGTGACTGCAACAAAATGAAATCTGGATTCCTCTATTTGATACTGTTACTTAGCTTGATTACACATAGAAGCTACTCAGATTTAGTGTTAATAGAGAATGGTGAGGACTGTGGCCAAACTAGAGAGCAGAACTAGAGAGAACAGTCATCATCTAAAGGCAGTCAAGTATAAATTTTAAAGTGTCAAGCTGAATAACACACATCTATGGGGCTATATTGGGTCCACAAATGACTAATTAGGAACTCTGGATCTAGCAGGAAAAGCTAAAACAAGAATGGAAAATGTAGGCTTAACTTTCATTAAAATTGCTTGTTGATTTTAGGTTCTCCACAGCTACTAATACTTTACAAGAATTCCCACCTAGAGATCTTTTAATTTCCATGTACTATGGTGATGAGAATGTTGTATCCCATGGTCTGGCATCTGAAATATATGCTAAAAGATGGAACATGGTTTCTAAACTGATTTGTCCTGTAATAGCAAAATTCTGTTTATGATAAATGCTTTACTCATTTGTGTTTTGTAGGTTTTAGCTGTAATGTGTGAAATAGTTTATTAACAAAATTGCTAACTACCCAGCAACTTAAAGCATAGTGACTATTTCTAGAAATAAAATGATCTATGCATTTTTTGTAAAAATATTGACATAATTGTGCCAATATTTTATTATAAGGAAAAATTAATCTATGAAATAAAACAGTTTCATCATCTAATCAAATTAGTTTCCTAAGTTAAAATGTGATAAAGCAAGGATAAATTATTGGCTGACAGTCTTTAAAGCATTAGATATGAGAGGAGCATCTTTTTCTTCCTACCATATGCATACAATTCAACAAATTATCTGTGAATAAGAGTTCTAGTCCCATAGCTCCAAACATCCATAGAGCTTCTTTTCTGGAATCGCTCATTGTTATTTTATACTCAACATATCCAAAACGAAATACATTATGTTTGCTTCAAAACCAGCCCTTTCTTCTCCTTTTCCTGTTTCCAGGAAGTCAGTAGCTGAGTCAGTTGGGCAATAAAATAACCACTTATTAAGTAGTTCTATGTGCCAGACATTCTTTTAGGACTGAGGATGCAGTCACTGAGAAAGAACAGACGTGGCACCTTTTCTCAGGGAGCTTACAGACTAGCAATGAAGTCAGGCATTAAGAAATATAATTAGGAGCACATTGAGTGCAATAGGAACTAACCATACTGACAAGGGGCTGGCTCCAACCTAGGCTGTGGTTCAAGGTAGGCTTCCTGGGTGAAGTGATATGCTGATACTTGGAGACACAAAGGTGAGGCTGTCTTAGCTAGACAAGGGTGGAGGTGATTGAGAGTGTACCAGGGAATAGACAACAAAAGTTCCTGAGGTAGAGAAAGAGGCTGTGATGTGGTCAGGAATGAGAGAAGCCCAGGATTTCTAGAACAGAAAATAGACTGCAGAAAAATAATAGAAAATGCAGTGTGTTCCTTATCCTTTTAGACTTGATATCTGGACATTGTTTTTGAACTGTCACCTCCTTTCATTTCTCATATTCCAACTCTAATCATAACCTTTACATCCAGCCATTCGTTTTCATTTCCCCAACTACCACTCTAGCCTAAGCCCTCATTTCTTGTCTGTGGATTACTTTAACCGCCACCTAGCTGCTACTCTCTCTGCTCCTAATCTTTCCCTACTCCAATCCATTCTAACTACGACCAGATTAATTTTCCTAGAAAATATATTTCATTATGTCACTTCTCTATGCACCACCCCTCAAACCTCCACTGGCTTTCCACCAGATTAAACCTCTTGTCCTGGTTTTTAAGACCCTCCACATTGTGGCCATGCTATACCTACCCATTTTATCTTCTGGGTTTTCTCTGTGGGAAATTTCAACGAAGTGTTGTCTTTCTTATTAGTACAACAAGTATTTATTGGACACTGTGCCAAGTATAATTCTAGATTCCAGGGCTACAGAGTTCTAGAAGACAAATAATATCCCTGCTCTCATAGGACATACAATCTAATAGGAGAAGACAATGAATGAATGAATGAGAGAATGAGAAAACTGTCAGAGAGTGAAGTGGTAGGTGCCATGCAGAGCATTGGAGTGGTGTCCTTGAGATTCACTGGGTGGCTATATTAGATTAGAAAGTCCTCTTACAGGAGATGACATTTAAACTGGAGTGTGAATGACAAGCAGCCAACCATGGGACCAACAAGGAAGAGCATTTCAGGCAGTAGATTGTGGAGATGAGTGGAAGCAGGCAGATCAGTAGACAATAACAGTAGGCCAAGTAAAAGACAATGATGGTAGGGAAAGAGTTGTGGTATTAGAAAGTATGTGCATTTGGAATACATTTGTTTTGCAAATGAAATCTATGGGAGTGGATGTGAAGAAAGAGGGAAGAAAGTAATCCAGGACAATGCTTCAAGTTTTGCCTTGTGTTGGATGAAGTGATTAAATTTCAAGGCAGAGCAGGATACTGTTGTTGGTGCCTTGTATCCCTTCCCAGCTTTTTCTAAAGAATATCCACTATCGGCCGGGCGCGGTGGCTCAAGCCTGTAATCCTAGCTCTCTGGGAGGCCAAGGTGGGCGGATCATTTGAGCTCAGGAGTTCGAGACCAGCCTGAGCAAGAGCGAGACCCCATCTCTACTATAAATAGAAAGAAATTAATTGGCCAACTAATATATATAGAAAAAATTAGCCGGGCATGGTGGCACATGCCTGTAGTCCCAGCTACTTGGGAGGCTGAGGCAGCAGGATTGCTTGAGCCCAGGAGTTTGAGGTTGCTGTGAGCTAGGCTGACGCCACGGCACTCACTCTAGCCTGGGCAATAAAGTGAG
>VSMD01092127.1:0-32004 GCA_008750895.1 Mirza zaza | reverse complement strand
TTTTTTGAGACAGAGTCTCACTTTATTGCCCAGGCTAGAGTGAGTGCCGTGGCGTCAGCCTAGCTCACAGCAACCTCAAACTCCTGGGCTCAAGCAATCCTGCTGCCTCAGCCTCCCAAGTAGCTGGGACTACAGGCATGTGCCACCATGCCCGGCTAATTTTTTCTATATATATTTGTTGGCCAATTAATTTGTTTCTATTTATAGTAGAGATGGGGTCTCGCTCTTGCTCAGGCTGGTCTCGAACTCCTGAGCTCAAAGGATCCGCCCACCTCGGCCTCCCAGAGAGCTAGGATTACAGGCTTGAGCCACCGCGCCCGGCCTCAAGTATTTTTTTATAATTTACAAAAAAAAAACTTGTCATTGGCTTAACTCTCTTTTCTGAAGAAAAATGCTATCTAGGAAGCATTCGTCAGCACAATGGGCTACCAAACCACACCTTCCATGAAGGAATATGTTCTTATAAACTCACAAATGGGCAGTTATTGTTCTTCTAGTTCTAATTTCTGAGATGTTTGTTTGGAAGGTTTTCTTCCCCCTGAAATTTTCTAGGGGGCCAGGAAGGGGATTTTTAATTTGAATACAAAAAAATAAATAACTTTTCCTCTTTTTCTTCACTTAGTTATTGTTGTTTTGGTTTTGACCTGTTTAGGAACTAAGTCAGGCATGAAGTAGCACAAGGAATTTACCAGTTTTTATAGTTCCCAAATTCTCATCAAATGCCCCACCATGATGCATTTGACAGCAGGTGCAATGCTGACCTGGGAAACAACACTCCGTGCTTGGGGTTATCTTCACCATTCAATCCTGATTCACTCAGACCACAGGGTAGTAGGTTCGGGATGAAAGGCTTTGGAGTGCAGCTAGTTCTGATTGGAATCGCCAGCACAAGCCCTCCCTTGCCCCTGCCTCCCTCTCCATGACTGTCTCGATTATCTAGTTTCTTTCATCTCTCTTCACACTCTCACACAGCCTGGCTTCCTTCTTATTCCCTTTGGTGAGCCTGACCCATGGGCCATCAACAGGCTACCTGTCAAGTCCAAAGTCAGCCCCTGGTGTACTTTGGCCTCTAAACTGTAGGTAAAATCTTCGACTATTCATTCTCCACATTCTGATTCCCTTGCTTTCTATGAATCACTGCTCCTGGTTCTCCCTGGCTCTCTCTGACTGTTGAAATTCCTGTTTCTCTTATCGCTTCTTCCCCTCAGCCTTTACTTGTTCTCCTGGAGTCCACCCTCTGCCCACTGTTATTCCTACCCCCACACTTTCTGGGTGGTCTGATTCTTTCCTACCTTCAACCACGATTCCTGTACTGATAACTCCAGCACAGACCTTTCCTCTCTGAGTTATATTTCCTGGAGTGTCACATGGGCCTGAAACATCAGAGGCAGAGCTGAACTCTTTCTCTGCCCATTAGGTGGCTTGGGTTGCAAGCAACAGGAGCAGTTCCTGACTAGCTTGTATGCAGGAGAGAGTAACTGGAGAATTGCAGGGTGGTTCCCAGAATCAAGGGGATTGATGAACAACCTGGTGTCTGGTGGGTGAGAACCAAGTCATTGTATGGATTCAAGTTCCTAGGAGTGATTGTGACATGTGGCTTGGGTCATAGCCCCACTTCTTGGGGCCTGTTATCAGAGTAAAGTGGGCCCAGAGGTGCAACAGGTGCCAGACAGGACAAGACAAGAGCCACCATGCCTCCCAAATCTCCTTTTCCTTCTACGGTCTCCATCTCAGTTGGTGGTCCTGCTGTCCATCCATCTACCTGGGCACTTGCACTGGGGTGAGTTATTTTCTCTCTCTCTCTCTCATATCCCAAAGCCAATCAATTATTGAGTCCTGAAATTTTATCTCTTAAAATAGTAAAGTAATTCTCCAGATATTCACCTCCTCTCCATCACTTGGACCTGTGACCTAGTTTGAGACCTTATTGTCTCTTGCCTTGATGGCTATTAAGCATCCTAAAAAGTCTCTCTGTTTCTAGTCTTGCTCCTTCAAATTTGTCCTCCACATCATAGCCAGGGCAATCCACCTAAAACCTCAATCTGACCTGTTACCACCCCGTGTGGACTCTGTGCCTAAGGGTGAGCCCTGCCTGCAGCTTGCAGGCCACATTCCCTGCTCCACTGGTGACTCTGCAGCCAGGTTCTTCTTTGCTTGGGATCCCTTCTGCTCAAGAGACCCCCTTCTCTCCCTACTACTGTATGCCCTATCTGGCTATTTCCAACTCACCTTTAAAACTCAGTTGAGACATCACTTCCCCCAGGCTGCCTTGTCTGAAGTCTCTCCTAACGTCTCATGTCGGGTCGAGTGACCCCAGAATACCATGAACACGTGGCTATCACTGCACATACCCACTTTTGATAAGTCTCTGTTTATATACCTATCTCTCCTACTCTCTGTAAATTCTTGAAAAGCAAGGACAAGACAAGGTATATAGTAGGTGCTCAATAAATGTTTTTTAAATGATCACTGACCTTGGTAAATCATATAAACTTTCTGGGTTTTAGCTTCCTCATTGCAAAAAGGGGATAACTACAACCTCATGCTGTGAAATTAAATGAGATAATATAAATGAAATGCCTTGCACTATGCCTGGCACGTAGTAAGGACTCAACTGAAAGTCACTTCTGTCACCATCATTCGTCCTGAATACTTTTAATTCAAAGAGAAAGATTTCTCAGCAGCCTCTGTTTAACTGTGTGCCTTTCCTACTGGAGCAGAAGCTCTATGAGAGTATTGAGCCAGGTCTATATTATTTATTGCCAAACCTTTTGCACATGGCAGGTGCTTAATAAATATTTTTAGGATAAATGAATAATTTCTGTGTATGCTTATTTCATCTTTCATTTGTACCTTCAGTGAACTTAATGAGTTTTTTTTTTCTTTTTCCCATTATATAAATCACCAACTTCAAATGTATTTAGCATGCATCATTTCCCTTTGCAAATCAGCCAAAGCTTGGAGAAGAATGGAGCCTGGGCCATTGGACCAGCACCCTGCCAAGCAGTCAGAGTGTGTGCTGACCACACTGCAGCCCTAGAGAGGGCGTCTGCAAATGCCCTGGGAAAGGGACAAATCTCCCTTCTCCCTGCTAGCTGTATGGAGCACATGCTTTACACAAACTGGCTTATATCATTATCATAACAGTCACAGGAGGTAGGTGCTGTGTCCTTCTGTATCAGGCAGGGTCCCGGCTCGGGACGGATTAGCATACTCAAGGTAGATAACCGAAGAGAGTTTAGTAAAGGGACTTTTATAAAAGTATAAGCAAGGTAAGGAGCTTTGCAAGGAATAGCGTGATACCCCAGGGCTGGCAACAGCTGAGGTCCTGATCACTGAGGGATGAGGAGCAGCCAGCCCACAGGCCATCAGGAGAGAAGCATCCAGAAGAATAATACCCAGACCTCACTTTTCCCCTGCCAGGGATCCCCACCAGCCAAATGCAGAAGACAAAGGGGAGGGAAGCCTGCTAGTATGTGCAGGGATGAGCCTTCCAGGCTACAAGAAGGGTGAGGAGTCAAGAGTGACTATGGAAGAGCAAGGGTGACCATGACAGCAAGGTTAGACAGTCCTAGAGGATGGAACCCAGATGTCCTGCTTTTAACCTGCTGCCTCAACAACAGTGTCATGAGGATCCCAGTCTCTGGCTTTGCATGCTCACGAATAGCGCTTCTCTTCTCACTGTTGAAACCAGGCCAGGCTGCAGTATTCTGGGCTTAGCTAGGAGTTTTCCATGAGGACCCTAGGAGATGGTCATGCCAGCATGGGGCAAATCCGTGACCCCAAGATAAGGAAGCAAGGCAGCTCCCTCTTTATAAACACACACACACCATGATGCTCTATGAGCTCCCAGGAAACCACCTGGTAACACCACAGAGATTGTTTCAAATGAAGTAGTCCCAGTACAATGCCAGGGAAGCAGGTTAAGAACCTGGACTTGGAAATCATACTGGCCAGGACTTGGATCCTGATTCTATCACTGGCTGTGTGAACTTGGACCTCATCTGCAAAATGGAAAATATAATACCAATGGGGGTGTTGTAAAGATAAAATGAAATCCACAATTTGCTTCGCACTCATTGAACGTTAGCTAAAAACCACATTGCGGTAATTTCTGTAGCTTTGCACTATCATAACTTTTTGACCTAGTTACTCATGCATTCCAACTTTTTTTCCTTTTAAGTATGCTAGTATTTACAAATTCCAACTTTTCGAATCCTTTAAAAATGGATACTTGCACAACTAAGATGAAGGCTAATGATACCTTGTAAAGATTTATAGTTTTGAAATACTTTCCTTTTTTATTCATATTTTGAAGTACTTTTTCCATATTATCAAATATGGTTATTACCAAAACCCAGTAAGAAAGGCTACACAAATACCACTCTGTTTTAAAGATGGAGAGACTGGCACCCAAAGAGACGAAGGGACTTGTCCAAGGTCTCACGGGCGGTACATGGCTGAGTCAGTAATGGCATCTCACTAAAAAGGCAGTGGGCCTGGCTAGCTGGCTCTGGGAAGGCGGGCTCGGGTGCAGCCTCTAGGGGACCGCCGTGTGTGCTCAGACGCTGTTCTGTAGCAGCCATTTGGCTGCTGGATGCCAGATCACTTAACAATGTGTGTTGCACTAAATTATAATCATGTCCTTCCTAGCAACAAAGGATAGCCTCTTCCTCTAGCTCTGCCTGAGAGCAGGGAGTGGCCGTGCCCGTGGCTGGGTGGGTGCACATCCCCACTCGCTGCCGTTCAGTCTTCCAGAACGCAGGCCACTTCCCCGTGGCCTCTGTGGCAGAGGGCAGCGTGCTAACCCCGCTGGCTCTCTCTCGGGCGCTTTCTCTTGTGGTCAGGTGGTAGAACCTGCCACCAGGTTTCAGTTACTGGAGGTGGATGTTTTACAATGAAAAGCCCATCTTTGAAAGCACAGCATTAGCATCTCTCCTTCGGAGAGAGCTATTTTTGTCCTTCGTCTTCAGAGACTGTGCTCCAAAATAGGGGAGACAAGTATCAGGAGGAGGACAAAAAATATAGCCGATGTCTCCAGCTCAGGAGAGAGCAAATCACTGCCGTTTCCTCGACAACAACAATTGCCTCTGCAGCAATGGAGAACAGCCTGAGTCCGAGGCAAGCTGCCCTTGGGTACAGCACAACGCTGATCTCCTTCTGTGGGGTTCTCTCCGTATACTTCACGGAACAGGGTTTGTTGCCATGGTTACTAGCAAATCGCATCACAGCCTGGCTACCTAAAAGTGTAGGAGAACAGCCCTACGCTGGATCAGACTGCGATGGGGGACAGAAGACGCAGACCCAGATGACCTCAGAGGTCTTCCTCATTTCCGACCTGCCCACACTCGGGTCAAGGGCCAGCTATTCTTGGGCACTGACACATTCCGTTTATAATGAGATCATCCCAAGTGCTCCTCGAGGGCTTCTCCCTCTGGTTTCAGGAGCCCCTCTCTCCTTCCCAGGCCCTTCCCGCCCTGGCCCCTGCGCCACACCGGAGCGCTGGAATTAAACAGCTGAATCGGGTGGAGGGGGCGGAGCGTGCAGCCTACACCGCTTGAATAAGCGCTTTTCTAGAACCTGGGGATGGCATGAGTCAGGGAGTTCTGAAGCCGTGATACAGTCAGGACACTGATGTCTCACGGGGGAGCAGGGGCAGCTGCACTTTCCCAGGTGCAAAGCGACCAGGCAGCATCTGGTGTCCCAGGCACAGCCTAGAAGGGAGCGTGCAGACCCCCAGCCTCAGAGTGCTGGAAACGGGGCCACCCGGACAACCTCTGGCATGGCGTGACGGGCATGACCTCAGGGGCACCGCCTTCCAGGGAAGAGTAAAGCGAGGCCTGGAGAAAGCTGTCAGACAGCAAGGCTCTCTCTCTCTGCCCCTTCCCCTGCCCTGGCTCCTTCCCTGCATGCCAGGCCGCGTGGGCACAGTCACACCGGGGCACCCTGGGGAAGGTGGCTTGTGACTGGGGCACCTTAGCGCCAACAGCACGGCTCCAACTGCACGTCTACTGTTCTGACAATTACAGATTGCCCACTTGAGCTTCAGATCTTATTTCAACTTTTCAATTCCTTCAGATGTTCTCATCTTCTTTCTCCACGGCAACAGCAGAGTCTGGATGACAAAAGAAGACCCAGAAGAGTCAGCAAAAGGGAAGGACTGGGAGGGACTCTCCTGGGTGGTTCAGACAACTTCCTTCTGGGCCCGTGCTTCAAAGAACAAAGTGTATTCGGGGCAGAGGAGGCAACGGCCACACCAATGTAACTAACCCTATTGGGCATGCAGGGCTGGGGAGACCAGAGGTCTCTAAAATGGGGGGGCAAAGGGGACCGGGATGCACCCCAGACACCAGGGGTATGTGAGACTCTATCCAGTGGGGTACCAAAATATTAAAACTTCCAAAGTTATCTAATATAACTTTATAGATATTTTATTTCTTCTTTTTTATATTTTGGTACATGTATTACAATGCATATAATTGTATCAAGTAGGATTAGATTTGGCTGAGATTAAGAGAAGAGAATATCCTGCTGGGCACGGTGGCTCATGCCTATAATCCTAGCACTCTGGGAGGCCGAGGCAGGCAGATTGCTCAAGGTCAGGAGTTCAAAAGCAGCCTGACCAAGAGGGAGACCTCGTCTCTACTATAAATAGAAAGAAATTAATTGACCAACTAAAAATACATATAGAAAAAATTAGCCGGGCATGGTGGCACATGCCTCTAGTCCCAGCTACTCGGGAGGCTGAGGCAGGAGGATCGCTTGAGCAGGAGTTTGAGGTTGCTGTGAGCTAGGCTGACACCATGGCACTCTATTTCAGGCAACAGAGTGAGACTCTGTCTCAAAAAAAAACAAGAGAAGAGAATATCCAAACCAATAGTGTCTTAAACAAGAGAGAAGTTTATTTCTCTCTCGTGTATATGGAGTCTGGTGGTAAGCTACCCAGAGCTGGTCAGGTGTCTTCTCTGGTTGCTCCAACATCTTCAATATGTGGCGTCTACTTCGTTATCCAAGGCTGTTGTTTGAGGTCCAGTCATCACTGTCACATTCTAGGCAGCAGGAAGGAAGAAGAGAAGAACTGCGTGTCCCCACTAAGGACATTTCCTGGAAATGGCACCCCATGCTCCTGACATTTCATTGGCTAGAATTTAGTCATGTGCCCACACCTAGCTACAATAGGTCCTGGGAAATGTAGTCCATTCTGGGATGCCATGCGCCATCAGGAACTGCCATACCATGGAAGCAGGAAAGGGTGGAAGGCGGGTGCCACTAGCAGTCTGTGCCACGGTAATACGGTAGTGGAATAGCACCTGTCTATACACACAAAGAAATAAATGTGCTTGTTGGTGACGTAGTCAAAACCAGGATTTTGTGGGTGGAGTTTGAAGACCATTGCTATGGATCATAGACTCTAGAAATGCACATAATTAAATGAAGGAAGGAATAGGAGTTTTTTGGTTTTTTTTTTTAACCACCCTACATTCATTCATCCTTTTCCTGGTAAGACAATATGGGGAATTTTATGTAGGGCCTCCTCGCCACTCCCAGCTATGCAGCTGCTGGGGTGGGGCGAGCTCCTCATTAGTCGTAGACAAGTTCTGTCCCTGGCCACTGGGATTGGCGCAGGTTACTGAGAGTCAGGCCTGGGGCTTTCATTTGACTCTTGGAGGGGAGATGCCAGACATAAAACTGAGAGCACATGAAGGGTGAGGCTGCTCAAAGCCTCTTGCAGCCATGATGGGACAGTGTATCTGAGGATGCAAAGGAGATTCTCATCCAAAGGACGAGGGAACCGCACGGAGAGAGGCCCAGGTCCCGCGATATCATTTAAGCTCCCGTATCACACTGCGTCCAAACAGAGCCTGAGTTGTGATGAGGAGCCATCGTGGGCCATGCAGATGAGGAGGAGCCCTAGAACTGGCAGAGCAATGAGGAGTACAGAGCCTGGGGCTGCGTGACTTCCTGGAGCAGAGCCACAATACCTGGCTGGATGGCTGCCTGAGAGAGAAAGCAATTTCCACCTTGTTTTTAAGTCCTAGCTATTTAAGGGCCTTTGTTTTAGCAGCCAGCCTATAACCTAACTAGTACACATGTATTAATGATCTCATTTAGTTACCCAGCGGGAGTGCAGAGCAAGACTGACTCGGGCCCCATGCGCTAGCCACCACTTGCAGCTTTCTGCTCGTGCTCCTGCTGTCCTTTCCTCTTTGCACCTAAGTGCTTTGGGGCCCTGAGGCTGTGCTGTTCCCCTTTGCACTGCCCAGGTCTGGCCCAGGGTTTGCACATGATGAATGTTGACCAAATGAATTAATAATAAATGACCTTTCTGAGCTGCAGAATATCTAGCAGGCTAGTGGAGAATCAAATGAGATTTTGTTTGAGAAGACGTTTTGCAAGCTACAAGCCAATATATATACTTCAGTTATAGTTACTCTTCTCGTTAGGAAATTCTCTATATTTAGGGCAAGAATATGGCTATACTCCGAATACACGTATCTGAATTCTGTCCTCAAGAATATGCCCCTGTACTCTAGTTCTGTCTTTTAGTGCCTTCCTCCATGAGACAGTCATACTGCTCTGAGAGCTGGAGGACACTTAGGGGCCACTCAGACACCCTTCCTGGTGTTCCTACCCCACCCTAGGCAGGATTCCCCATCATGATGGTCCCACTAAGTGGTCAGTTGGTTAGTGGCCCTCCTAACAACTGGGCACTGGGACCAAAATGTGACTCAACAGTGCAGGATGGGGAGGAGTCCCATGCCTGTCACTAGATACCCGTGTGTCCTCCCCTCCCTGTCTCTATGTACAGGCTCCTCTCCCCCACAGCCCAGCATCCTTTTTCAAGGTCAAGTTCAAGGTCATCTGCTTTGCAGAAGGCTTCCCAGTCTGGCAGGGCAGCCAGGTCATTTCTTCTTGTTGCTATGCTACTTGTACCTACCTCTCATGTCAACATTATACTTTTATTTGTGCTTTCATATAAACCCCACTTCATTTCCCCTTCCAACTACCACCTCTATCCCTCCGAGGTGAGATTTCTCAAGGGCAGAGACTGTGTCTTATTCATTTAATTCTGCAGCATCTACCTCAGTGCCTGGCAATTGTTGATAAGTGAATGAAGCTTGTTGAATAGAGCATGAGCAGGACAGGGGGGCTCAAAACTTGGTCTCTGGCGTGAGACAAACCCAGCTCCAAATCCCATTAATCAGTTATATTCACGCATGCATGCTCTCATTCATTCATTCAAACACTTTATTGAGTCTCTGTTATATTCCAGGCACCTTGCTAGGCACCAGCATCCAGCAAACAGAAGGGACAAGGTCCCTGCCCTCACTGAGCTTATATCTGAATGATAGAGACTGAAAATAAACAGGTGAATGAGCAAGTGAATACCATATCTGCAGACTCTAACATGTCCCATGCAGGGAATGAACAAAGGGGAGGGTGGCAGAGGACCTGGGGTCAGCGGTGGGCTACTTTAGGTGGGTGGACAGGGAAAATCTTACTGGGGACATTTGAGCTGAGTCCTGAAGAGCAAAGTGAGCCAGGCTTTTGAGGAACAGGAGGAAAAATAGGCAATAGGCACAAACAGAAAAGCAAATGCTTCTCTTCCCTTAGTTTCCTCATCTATGAATAGAAATAACAGCACTGACTGCACAGTTTGTCGTGAAGCCTAAATGCACTGACACACTAAGCACAGTGCCAGGCACTTGACATATATTAGCTCTTATCATCAATGACCAGGTCGTGCTGTAGAAAAGGAATGAGGGTGATCCCATTGCTGCCCACTGGAATTCCCACTTCCTCCCCCAAGTTCTCCCAAGCCATCTGTTAGATAATCCATTCAAGAACCTTCCTGGGCACCAGCCTCAGTCTCTCTGGTCTAAGGTCTCTAGATTCTCTTTAAAATGAACGTAAATACCTTATAAGATGGACAGGGGAGCAAATCCAATGGAATAATGCAATGGCAAACCTTATACAATGGGAGTTATTCCTGTTGTTTCTTCAGAGTTTCTGGATCCCACATATCCTGGCTGTCCTAGCAAGCACACTGCCTGGTTTGCCAAGAACCTTCTTCTTCTTTTTTTTTGAGACAGAGTCTTGCTCTATTGCCCTGGCTAGAGTGCTGTGGCATCAGCCTAGCTGGCAGCAACCTCAAACTCCTGGGCTCAAGCCATCCTCCTGCCTCAGCCTCCCGAGTAGCTGGGACTACAGGCATGTGCCACCGTGCCCGGCTATGCCAAGGACCTTCTTAAAATGAGGCCCCTGAAACTGAAAGTGGAACTTTAAGCAGGCTTTAGCAGAGCAGGGACTGTGCCTGAGGCCACTGACTCGGCTAGGTCCTAAGTCAGCAGCAGTAGCAGCGAGAGTGGACTCCAAGTCTAGGGCCATCCAGCCCTGGGCCCCGCAGGCCAACTAGGGGCATGCAGTGGGCTGGTGGGTGAGCAAGTTCTGCCCTACGACTCTGGAGCATGAGGCTGCCTTTCAAGGAATTGCAAGGCACTAACGGTTGAGTTTTACCTACTGGGCAAATGGGAGGATCTTGCATTTGTAACAGGAGCAAACAAAAAGATTCTATCTCAGAGACTAAAGCTTTTCTTCAATTCAGAGTCCTCTGAACCTGTGGTTTCTCTGATAAGGGGCACATATGTGTGTGTGTGTGTTGGCACACATACACACACCCACGTATGTGCACTTGAGAGAGGAGAAACAGCAGTGGCTTCTTCCTCTCTGCCTCTCTTACAGATATGACATTTTATGTGTTTGTGTTTTCTAGTCTGGCCTGAAGTGGCAACATCAGCAGAGAGATGCCAACACATAGGGCTTAATTACAGTGACCTCTGTCCAGCTAACATGCCAATACTTTGCCTCGCAGGATGATTCAGCAGCAATCCTGCCAGGGTTCCCAGAGAAACCCCTATCTGGATGACGTAATGTCTCCCCACCTCTGCTGCTGCCTCCCTCCACACCCACCGCCACACAGTCACCATCTCCTCCTGAGAGCCGCAATTCCATCTGTGGACCTTCGGTTGCCATCTGCACTGAGACAAATATGTGTTTTATTACTTAAGTGGAATTACAGTGTGCAATGTTGCTAATCTAGCCCTTCACATTTAATAATTCAATAGAAAAATTAAGACTTGGAAAAAATCCTCGCCTCTGGTGAGTTGTACAGCAACAAATCGTGAGCTGTGTGTGCAGCATGCCACCAGTATCTCGAATTGGTTATTGGTCTCTGCATCCCATGAATATTTATACTGCGAGGCAAAGTGATTGATTTAATTTATCACTGGCAATTAAGGTGACTGTCTAGACTTTGCTACGTGACAAGTGTTGCAGAGAACATAAACAGAAAGGGACTGTGACCCTGCAGTGATGCACCTTGTGTGTGGCCGGTGCCTACCCCAAATCCATCAATCTCTCCTTCTTTCTGACCAATGTGGATGAAAAAATCCAGACTCTGAAATAGTCGAAAGAAGTTTATTTTGAGCCAAATTTGAGGACCATGGCCAGGAGCCACTCCCAAGAAGCCTTGAGCAAGTGGACTGTGGCTGGGTTACAGTTTGGTTTTATACATTTCAGAGAGATGGGTTACAGGTAAAGTCATAAATTAACACATGAGAGGCATACATTGGTTTGGCCCCAAAAGGTGAGCTATCTCGAAGGGGGTGGGGGCTTACAGGTTATAGGTGGGTTTAAAGATTCTTTGGCTGACAATTGGCTGAGACAGTTAGGCTTTATCTAAAAGACCAGAAAGGAAATGCTTAATTTAAGATAAAGGTGTGAGTACTCTGGGAGGTACAGACAGGAAAATGTTTCAAGTTAAGATAGGCATCTGCTAGGATGCTTGAGTTAAGATGGGGGCTTTCTATCTTTTAGGTGATGTTAATACTATACTGGAATTAGGTTGGGAAGTAAACCACACTTTATTTGGTTAACAAAACCTGCTTAGTGGCAATTTATCATTTGTGAGGGTGACTCATCTGGCCTCCTTAGGAAGGAATTTTTCTTTTTCTTTTTCTTTTTTTTGAGACAGAGTCTTGTTTCGTTGCCCAGGCTAGAGTGAGTGCCATGGCGTCAGCCTAGCTCATAGCAACCTCAAACTCCTGGGCTCAAGCCATCCTCCTGCCTCAGCCTCCCGAGTAGCTGGGACTGCAGGCATGGGCCACCATGCCCGGCTGATTTTTTCTATATATATTAGTTGGCCAATAAATTTCTTTCTATTTATAGTAGAGACAGGGCCTTGCTCTTGCTCAGGCTGGTTTTGAACTCCTGACCTTGAGCAATCTGCCTGCCTCGGCCTCCCAGAGTGCTAGGATTACAGGCGTGAGCCACCATGCCCGGCCTAGGAAGGAATTTTGAACAAAAGAAAAGATCAGAGTTCAGTCCTCACCAGCAGAACCAGACAAGTGCTCATGCATGTTGGTCTTATCTTCATCTAAACTGATTTTGGTTTTCCTTGCCACTCCTGATGAGTCACAGAATTCATTTTATTTCACTTTATTTTAAAGAGCAATGGAAGGAGATCAGAGGCAGGGAGAATTCTAAGAAAGGTTTCTTTGCTGATAAATAGAGACCTAAAGAATAAATAACTCCCTTTTTTTCTGCCTAGGGATGTTGTTAGGATGCGAGGAACTCCCACAGCCATTTTGTAAACATGAGGGGAGGTAGCTAGAAAGATGACAGTGATGACAAAAATCTGAGTCCCTGATGTTGTTGCTAAGTTGTTGACAAACCAAACCTAGAACTGCCCTATCTCCAGACTTCTCATATAAGATAATAAATTTTTGTTATTTAAGCTGGTTGGATCAAGGCTTTCTGTTACATAAAAGCTGAAAACATCACTACTACATGAGGCTGTGACTTTCAAGGTTTTTGATCATAAACCAAAGTGAGAAATATGTTTATGTGTAATGAGCTCTAAAATGTTCTATTTCATTTTTAAAAATTCAGGTCATGACCCACTAAAGTGATTTCAAAGCTCACTAATGGGTCCTGACCCACATTTTGGAGAACATTAAAGACGTAGGGGATACAAGGGACTGTGTGATATAATAGAAAGCATAATGTGGCGCCATGAAGACATGCTAATAAAGTGCTGTCACAGGAAGGAATGATCACGTTGAGTTGGGGGAAACAGAGGAGGCTGTAAGGAGAGGGCTGGCCCCTGAAAAGGAGCCACATTTCCAACATGAGAAGTGGGTGGGGAATGGGGAGAGGTTAGGGAATGACAGGGGCAAAGACAAGGCGGTGGAAACGCAGGTATGTTCCAGCACCAGTGGGTGAACCTGGCCAGGGCTTGAGTGTGGTTTGGAGGGTAGTGAGAAGTAAGGTGTGATCTGGGTTTGGTAACGTGCAGCCTTGAATGGCAGGCAAATCGGAGGCCGCACGAAGGTCCTCGGGAAGGGCTGGGAATAAGGAAGTCTGGGACTGCAAGCTGGGCCGGGCCTGTGTCGTATCAGTAGACGAAACTGGCAGAGCTCAAAGCCGGAGGCAAATGAGAAGGGTCTGTGCTCTTGGAGATGGGCTTCTGCCCTGCACCTCCTGCCACCCGCAGTCCCTGCAGACCAATTCTACCGGTTTCTCCATCCCTGAGAAACTCTTTGGCGGTGAACAAAGCGTAAGCTGGCCTTTCTGAAAATTTCGCCTGGCCACCCACAATGTAAACGAACAGTGCCGATGTTGTGATTCTAAATGAAACCACCAGAGAGTGGGCAAGAGTAGCCGACTTTCAATCTCAGAAAGGCCAGCAGCCCCCGGCTTCTCATTGTTCTTCCCCGCGCCCCCACCTGCCTGCCTTCTGAAGCCTCCGCGTTTCGTTGCCTCCAGCCTCCAAAGGTGGGCTGAGCCTTGCTACTTGTCACCTCTAATAAAAAAAAAAATTTAGTGGAGGAGGATTTGAAATTGCTGGTTACATTGGGTGTTTGTGCTATCTGTGGATTTTAATTACCCATGTCTTCCCTTCCCTAATCTCTCCCTGCAAAGCACGCATCGACTCTCATGATGGAAATTAATCAGAACTAATCTGTTCCTCCTCTTTTACTTTGCCCACAGAGCTAAGGGATTGGCGGATCAGAATGGAATTTTACTGGGAATCTGCATATTGAAGAATAGGACCAGATTTTGATACATCTGAAGGGGAGCCAAGTTTATTCTCACCCTTTCCCATCACATTAGTGACAATTTTTGAATATCGCAGACTGAATGATCAGATGTCTGGAACACTGTTTCTGTCCTGACAGTTGACACTCTTTGTGGTTTGCGCAAAGGCTCTCTGCTCCACTGGCTCCATGTGGAAAATTAACCAATGCCTACTCTTTGCGAGTGCAAAGAAAGTTAATTGCTTGGGGACAGCATTTGGATGAGAAGCACCAGCTAGCCACATGTGACCCCAAGGATATGGAATCAGGTGATTGGCTGGCATAATTACTCTTTGTTCGGCCATGATATCTTCTTCCAGGGGTTTTATTTGGACCTTTCTTTGTGGAATCTTTCCACACGCCATGTATTGGAACCTAAGATTGGAGTTGATATACTCAGTAAAAATAAAAATAAGTGAAGGAAAGTACAGATAGGTGGGTATTGTCCTCTCAACATGCCCAAAGCCACCATCACCATCTCTTCTGCCACCTGGGTGCGTGGCACCACCATCTCCAGACACCTAGAACCTTGGCGTCATCCCCAGTGTTTCAGCTCCTTGTCACCAACACACAGTTGATGGCCAGATCTTTAACACATCTTGCTCCCTGTTTCCAACATTCTTACTGTTATTGGAGTTCTCGGTGCATCTGCACTGGGAATCAGGGGAACCTCCCTGACGGGCTTTCCTGCCCCCTCTTCCCATCTCAGTCTACCCCTCACTCGGCTACTGGAGCAAATTCCTACCAGACATTTCTTCTGCATTTGGGGTTCCAGGCTGTGGGGGCCACAGACTGTCTCTGAGCTTAAGAAGCCTGCTTTTCTGGAATTCTCCATGCAGCAATGCTGCACCATGCACCCTTCTGGGCTGGAGAGGAAACCGACCCTCCCTTTTGTCATGAAGGGTGAAAAGCTGGTGGCCTGACCTGCCCATGACTTGGTTTTACTGAAAGCTTTTTATGTCTTTAATATTTTGATGCTTGTTGTTTTAACTGCAGCAAGAAAGGCCTATAGAGCCTGCTCCCCTCACCAAGTATTTAACTGTAGCTTAGTCTGAGGAGTTTGTTCCTCTCCACCTTTAAGATGCAAAAGTAAAATGATTAGGAAAGAGCCTAACCAGAAATCCCGCTGCATGCACTCAGTAGTGGGGCTGAGGGGACAGAATCCCAGAGTAGGAGCCTCTGTGGGGTTGTCTCTCTCTCCTACCCCCAGAGAGGGACTGGGGGGTGGCCGAGGCTGAGACTGCATCCCGTGACTCAGAGAGAGGACAAAAGCTGTCAGAGCCTGGAGACGTTCAAGGAGCCCCCACACAGGGAGAGACTCCTGGGACCGCACGGTGGCTGTCTCTGGGCCTCCCATTCCCCAAGTAGAACAGCACCCCTTTAATCAGCTCTGCATATGGGGCATCTGTGTGTATGTCATTAGCTCATAGGCTACACAGCCAGCCGGGAGAAGTTTGGAAGCCCTGGCATCCAGGGAAGACACTGATTACACAGAAAAGGCCAAAGTGGCAGCACCTGGTGGTAGTCCTTCCCCCACTCACCTCCCACACTTTGCAAGTCCCAGAACTCCACCTTGCAGGACAGCCAGAATAGGTCAGTTTAGAGGTTCTGGATTGACTTAACCAAGTTCACATGATGACACATTAATCAGAATGCCAGCGTATCTGTTCGTCACTGAGAATGCTCCTTTTCAGGGACCAGAGCACTAGTGACAGGATTGGGAGCCACCCCTGCTAATTATTCCTAGTGTCAAAGTAGTTAAGAGGCGAAAATAGTAATGGGAAGACTGCTCCATGCATGTGGGATCAAAAGCAAGGACAGCAGACTTGGTTAATGGTATTTATGCAGGCCACGGTGGGGCTAAGGATTTGTGTCTTTCTCAACAAAAAAACTCCTCTCTCCTGCCTGGAAAGCTGCAGCTACCAAATCCAGAGCCTCTCTCCCTCTTCTGGATGGTGCAATGCTCTTGCTATCCCATGGCCAATTCCCACTTCTTCCTTCCCCAAAGAGCCCTGCCTTTGTCCTGATAGCTGCCCTCCTCAGCCTAGGTATAGGCTTTGGGAAGGTGAGTCCCATTCTTGGCCCCAGGTAGTGAATCCTCACTGGTCCAAAAGTGGCTCTCATCCCAGTTGGACCCAACACCCTCTTTTTATAACAAACATTTGCATAACGTCCCCTTTGCTACATTGATATAAAATTTAAAGATAACGTACTCTATCTGAACACATAACTTCAAAATATCAAACACCTGTACTACAAAGTAGAATGAAAAGGGAAACAATGTACAGTGAAACCACATGCATGTCTGCACCCAAGTGATCCTCAGGACTATGCTGAAAGAATAACAAAGCTGCAGGCACCAGGCTCCCTGGGACGGTGACAGCTGCCAATGCAGGCCCATCCGGGTTTATTGTGTTGGAGGCTCGAATTCCATGAGTGGTGTTGATATTGTAATGTGATTTTCCAAGGTAGTGAACAACTCTTGGAAGAGTTCTAAGCAAAACAAAGCTTGGTCTTCTCTTGATGTGCACAGCCAGTGCTTTCCTGGAAAATACAGTGCATTTTAAAAATGCATTAGGTTTAGGCCGGGCGCGGTGGCTCAAGCCTGTAATCCTAGCTCTCTGGGAGGCCGAGGTGGGCGGATCCTTTGAGCTCAGGAGTTCGAGACCAGCCTGAGCAAGAGCGAGACCCCATCTCTACTATAAATAGAAAGAAATTAATTGGCCAACTAATATATATAGAAAAAATTCGCCGGGCATGGTGGCACATGCCTGTAGTCCCAGCTACTTGGGAGGCTGAGGCAGTAGGATTGCTTGAGCCCAGGAGTTTGAGGTTGCTGTGAGCTAGGCTGACGCCACGGCACTCACTCTAGCCTGGGCAATAAAGTGAGACTCTGTCTCAAAAAAAATAAATAAATAAAATAAATAAATAATGCATTAGGTTTAGATATGAAAGAGTTAGGTTTTAGCTCCTATAATTTTTTTTTTATTCTTCAAATGCTTATTTCCAATTCCTTTTTTTTTTTTTTTTGAGACAGAGTCTCACTTTGTTGCCTGGGCTAGAGTGCGGTGGCATCAGCGTAGCTCACAGCAACCTCAAACTCCTGGGCTCAAGCGATCCTCCTGCCTCAGCCTCCCGAGTAGTTAGGACTACAGGCATGCGCCACCATGTCCGGCTAATTTTTTCTCTATATATTAGTTGGCCAATTAATTTCTTTCTATTTATAGTAGAGACTGGGTCTCGCTCTTGCTCAGGCTGGTTTCAAACTCCTGACCTTGAGCAATCCGCCCACCTCGGCCTCCCAGAGTGCTAGGATTACAGGAGTGAGCCACCGCACCAGGCCCAATTCTTTTATTATTATTATTATTTCAGGGTATCATGAGGGTACAAACTTTTGGTTACATTTTATGTCTTTACCTCACCCAAGCAAGGGTTAGAGGCATGCCATTCCCCTCTACAATGCTCACCGTGTCCTTTAGTTGTGATTTTACCACCTCCAACCCCCTAATCCCTGAAGAATATTATTACCATGTGAGCACAATAGTGTTAATCAGTGCCAATTTATGGCGAGTACAAATAGAGCCTATTCTTCTGATCTTGTGTCACCTCTCTTCAGATAATGGGCTCAAGCTCAATCCAGGAAAATATAAGAGGTGCTAGATCACTGTTGTTTCTTATAATTGTAGCTCCAATAATTTTTTTTCTTTTTTGAGACAGAGTCTTGCTTTGTTGCCCAGGCTAGAGTGAGTGCCGTGGCGTCAGCCTAGCTCACAGCAACCTCAAACTCCTGGGCTCAAGCAATCCTACTGCTTCAGCCTCCCGAGTAGCTGGGACTACAGGCATGTGCCACCATGCCCGGCTAATTTTTTTCTGTTATATTAGTTGGCCAATTAATTTCTTTCTATTTATAGTAGAGACGGGGTCTCCCTCTTGCTCAGGCTGGGTTCGAACTCCTGACCTCGAGCAGTCCTCCCGCCTCGGCCTCCCAGAGTGCTAGGATTACAGGCATGAGCCACTGCGCCCGGCCGCTCCAATAATTTTGAACAGTTTTTTTCACCTGTGCACATGTCCAATGGGATGTTCAAAAATCACGCAGGTTACAGAGTGAGACCATCCCACTCGTTGCAGGTTGTCTGCCATCTCCCGCTTCTGCCACCACTGGGTCATGGCCCTCTCTAAATCATTGTGACAGCCGGAAATGACCCCCTCCACATTTGCATGATGCCTCCATGGATCTCAGCTAACCCTGGGGCTCCCCTCCCCTCCCCTGTGCTGAAACATGAAGGAAATTCTACTGGAGGACTTTTGCACAAGGCATTTCTGCTACAAAGAGATACAGGTGAATAAATAGCTCCTTTCTTGGAGTGTGGTCGCTCTATGAGGACATGAGGTCAGGGGACCACAGCTGTCTTGCTGGCTTGGGCGGAGCCAGTGTGAGGAAGAAGCCAGCACGCTGAGCAGGGCAGGGCAGAAAGGTGGCAGGAAGCTGGGTACCCGATGGCTTCAGGCACATCAGGCAGTCCTGGCAAAACCTGTCCTCTCCTGATGTCACATAAATGTTCAAACTGGTAGAGTGAGGCTTTTCACAGTCTAAAGCTTCTTCCTGATAAAAAGCACTCCTATTCTGGCTGTTTGAAGACATCCCTTTCTGGGCTTCGTGCAGGGAATCTGCCTTCTTACTGGGTTCTACCTGAAGCAGCAGTGAGGGTACGGACATTGTTTCCCATTCCAGCTCAGCTTTTATAGGCTGTGTCCATTTTGGCAAGACACTCAATCTTGTGTCTCATCTGTTTCCCTCATCTGTAAAATGGGGACGATGATGGTTTCAAATTCTAGGGATACCAAAGGATTAAATTAGACAAGTTAATACAAGTAAGGCACTTCAAATAGTGCTTAGTACATCGCTGATGCTGAATCAATGTTACCTACGGTTACAGAGTATTTTTAGGTTTTTCGTTAGATTTATTTTGGCTACAAATAACAGAAATTCAGCATAAACTAAGTTAAGCAAAAAAGAGAGGGAGGAAGGAGGTAAGAAAGGGGGAGGGAAAGAGAGAGAGAGAGAGAAAATTATTGGCAGCTGAGGACACCAAGATAGGACACAGAATCAGGAAGAGCTGCTAGAATCCGGGCCTTGGGGATCGACCATGACCTGATGCTTCTAGACAAGTGGTGCATATCCTCAGCTGCCCATAGAACTACCCAGATGGCTTTTAAAAGTCCTGAGGTCCAGGCAGCATGCAGATCAATCAAATAAAAATGTCTGGGGCTGGGACCCCGGCACCAGTATTTTCTCAAGTTCCCCAGGCGATTCTAACGTTGAGCCAAGGTTGAGGACCACTGCGCAGAATCTCTCTCTAGCCGTCTACCCTTTCTGCTTCTTCCTGGTTCATTTCATTCTACTGACAGCTTTTCCCACCACGGCCTCAGATGTGTACCCTCTCAGAATAATAATCTCAATAGAAAACCCACAGTTTCTCCTCCAGCCATCCACGCCTCCGTGGATGTGTGCCGTTGGGTCCCGTGCTCATCCTTTCATTCCCGTCACTGCTGCTGGGCCGGGGGCATGAACCCACCCTGTGGCCAGGACCCTTGGTCGATAACGCCAGAAACACTTGGGACGGAGACAGAGCAATTCCTTCAAAGATCTAAGGCAGTCGAACAGGAAAACTCCAGATACATCATCTAAATAAAAGAAAACTAGTTAGACTTCAACCTGGTTGATATAATTTACTGTCAGCACAATTAGCTTCAGCCACTTTTTGTCACTCGCAAGATTTGGGCTTGATGCTGTCTTGTCTTCAGGTCTCTTGATTGTGCGTGACGAGGTTATCGCTTTGCTGGATGATACCTGGGTCTGTTGTCTTGACTGTCTTGGTGGAATTTCAGTCCCTTGAGTCTCTGAAACTGCTTAGTCGCTGACTCCTCGTCACACCCACGGCTGACTGATCTCCCACGCTACCCTCGTGATCCCTCTCCATTCCACTTGGGGATAACCTTCCACCGATGCCGCCACCCTTAGGTGTGACTATACTCAGTACTTCAATTCGGACTGAAATCAGGTTTCCAAGTTTGGGCCTCTCTCATCCCCTTTCCTAGGGTGATCTTTGGGTCGGAGTTGCCCTTGTGGGAATGCTTTGGGTTAAATTTTTTTTTAACCAAAAGATCATTGGAATTACACATGGCAGCCTTCATTGTACCTATCCACTTGTTCTGAACAGCACGTAACAAAGTCTCTCTTTCTCTCTCTCTCTCTTTTTTAACTGAGACATTATTGAGAACAATAAAATGCATTCCCAGGAATACTTATTCTATTTTATGGAATAAAATATGTGCTGTTCTGGAATAGCACATAAAGCCAATTGAGATCTGTTAAAAAATAAGTAAGTAAATACATAAAGCACATTGCCAACCTTCCAGGGAGTGGAGACTTTTTCCATCCGTTGGAGGGACGTGCACATGAAGAGAAAAGCCACGGTAAATACCTGCACAGGAGGAACACAGGCACGGGGTAATCAAACAGTCCCTCCTGAGCACACGTGAGTCCCCAAGACCCTCGTTCCCTGCTGGCGGTCTCTGTGGCGTTGTCATTGCACGTTTTCCGAATTCAGCTTACTGTGGGTTTCCGAAGGTTCCGGTTACACACTGAGCAGTCACTTTTGATCTCTGTGTTTCCCAATTAACTGGAGCCATTCGGCAGCAAGACACAGGGACACAGGACGGGGGGCACGCCGGCGGGAGGGCCCCTGCCATTCTGTGCGTTGCCGCTGGGGGCCTGAGCCACGAAGCAGATCTTGAGGTTTTGCTTATTAAGTAGACACCTTACAGGCCTCTTCCTGTTTTGTTCACTTTTTTCATAGCTTCAGATGAAGTGAAAAGGGACCCCAAAGGGGCTTTGCCTACCACTAGAGGGAGGGACGCCCTTGGACCTCGCAGCCCTGAGGACAAGGGCCCGAAGCACAGGAAGACTGGCTGCACCCCCACCCCCGGACACCTCCACCCCCAAGCTGGCAAGGAAGCCATCCGCCGCAACGGTCACTGCTGGGGTCACACTCTTCGTGTGCACTACATTTTGAGATCTCATTCCTGTGTGAAGCCACAGCATCCTTTTGGGTGTTCTTTGAAAGTTCTGTGTTTTTCCAGCTGTTCCACAAACCTTTGTTGGCTAGGGCAGCCTTGCACAGAGCTTTCCAAAATTACTGAGGCTATACACATTCTTTCTGCCCACGGTGTCCGCACCGACCCGCCACCATTTGCTAATGCAAATCATTCCCCCTTCTCACGAGTTTGTCTCACTTCCGTGTATCAAAAAGCTGTGTGCGTCACTCGTGGCCGAGAGAGGCACTGGGAAGGGGTCACTGGGCACAGCCAGGATTAACCTCTTCTATTCTTGAACTTCATATAAATAGAATGACACAATATGTCCTTTCTGTGTGTGGCTGCTTTAGGTCAACGTATTGCCTGTGAAATTCACCCATGTTGTTGTGCATATCAGTATTTAAGTCCTTCTTACTCCTGAGCAGTATTTAATTGCATGAACAGATCACAGTTTATCTATTCATCTGTACATCGATAAGATCACAATTGTTTATTGAGCACCTACTAAGTGCCAAGCACTGTTCTAAGTGCTGGGATAGAGCAATGAATAAGACAATCAAGGTTCCTGTCATTACAGCACATCTTCATGGGGGTAGGTGGGCACTTTAACCTAAATAACCAAAGAAGACTGTTCTAGGCCCTGGTACATGGCGCTATGGAAACCAGAGTGGTGTGATGGAGTATCGTGGATGCTCAGCCTCAGTGGTCGGGGAAGGTTTGAGGAGCTGACAAGTGAGTTAAGACCTGCAAGATGGGGAAGGGTGGCCATGTAGAGCTTGAGGAAGAGGCTAGCAGCAGAAGGCACTACAAAAATAACTGCTCTGGGGCAAAAAAGGTGTGATGGGTTTTGGGAAAGAGAAAGAAGGTACGAGAGGTGGGTACGCAGCCATTCATTCACTCTTTCAACACATAAACACATAATGATCTTCTACTGTGTGTCAGGCGCTGTTCTAGGCTCTGAGGATCTAGCAGTGAACAAAACATGCACATTCTGCCGTCACAGAACAAGAAGCAAGGAGCAGGCAGGAGGACTTTGGGGAGTGAGCAGAGGTCAGGTGAGGTAGGACGGTGTGGCCCACAGAAAGGAGTTTGGATTTTCCCCTAGAGCAGCAGGAAGCCACAGAGGTTGCAGGCAGAGATGTGAAGGTGATCTAACTTCCAGCCAGGGTGGAGCCAGGGACACCAATTAGAAGGCCATGTAGTGGTCCAGGCTAGAGCTCCTGTGCCGGGACCACTGCTATGGCCGTGGAAGCAGTGAAGATGACCTGCAGTCAGGGTATATTCTGGAAGTTAGCCAACAGGACCTGATGAAAGATTGTTTGTGGAGTGAGCAAAAAGAGAAATCCCATTCAAATCCTGAGCGGCTGGGTAAATGGTGGTGCCCAAGCACTGAGATTGGGATGACTAGGGAGGAAGAACTTGGGTGGGGAAAAGCAATAGTTTTATTTTGCCAACTTTAAGATGCAAATGAACATTCAAGTGGAAATGTTCAAGGGGCTGAAAGAGTCTGCAGTTCAGGGACAGAGAGAGGCTGAAGGTATAACTTTGAGAATCATCAGTGTGTAGATGGCTTTTAAAGCAACAAGATGGAATGAGATCTCCTAGGAGGAAAAAGCAGTTCAAGAAGGAGACAGAGCAAGTCTTGGAAAACCCTGAGAATGTGAAGTTCCATTTTACAGATGAGCAGAATGAAGGTCAGAGAAGCTAAGCAGATTGCCCAAGGCCACCGGGTATGACAAAGCTGGTCTTACCCCAGGGGCTTCACACTTACCTACTTCTTCACTGTAATGCCTCAGGTTTGTCAGGTCTGCCACTTAGATGCCATGTGACTTCAAAGTACTTACCCTCTCACTGCCTCAGTTTTCCTGTCTATAGAGTGGGGATAACAATAATTATACATAGCACATAAGGCAAGTGACTATAAAATAAATTAATATAATTAAAGTGCTTATAACTGTGCATGGCACACAGCGATATTATTACACTAATATTGTTACATAAGCCACAGGGTCAGCACAGCCAGGTGAGCTGGCTCCAGATGTCCCAGTCAGGGACAGGGACTGTGGAGTCTGAGAGGTCAGGTCTGTCTCAGACAGGAACTCTTTTCTGCTCGTTGCCGGGCTGTGCATAAAGCTTTGCTGCTTAGACGCAGGATGCCTCCAAGTAGCATCTATGCCATTAAAGCCAAATCTGAAGGCAAGAGAAGAGAAAGATCTACTCAATATTGCATGTATTTTATGCACATGGGGCAAATACCTGGTTTTTGTGAGCACAGTTTCCCTTGCCCCCTACTTTTGTTAACTGTGTCCCCTCCCTTCCTTGGAGTTACTGCCCTACCCCAACCCTGTGGGGCCTTCACAGACCTCAAGCCCCTGTCCTCAGTGGTTGACCAGAAGGATGGAGGCATGAGCCAAGCTGCACCAACCCAAAATGTCCCCCTTGGGTTTTACGGATATGGAAGAACACCCTGTCTTTTCTCAGGGGCTGCTAAGCTGTAACGACAGCATGGAACTGTCCCATCCTCAACTCCTTTGCCCGTCAGCTGAAAAAGAGAGAACAAAGCCAACAGAGGGAGATGAAAACCAAGAGATGAGAGCTTAGAGGGCTCCACCTGAGCCCCTGGCTCCCAGCTGTCTGGGCCCACCCATCATCGAGCTCTTTTCAGTGAGGGGAGCTGACGTGTCCCCTGCTGTTTGCTTTAGCGAGTTGGCATTGGGTACCTCACGGCCCGCAAAGGTCTGACTAACTGATTCATGTTAGGTCTGACTCGAGCTAATTTTCACAGCCTCAGCTGAGACTCTCCTGAAAGCAATTCAATGCTGTCACTTAGTTTCATGAATGTGAACCTAGCAGGTTAGAAGTTCTAGTCTAACGTCTCGTGGGATTTAAACGAACTGACCACCAGAGCTTCTGTGGTCCATGTTCACTTTATCTCCCTCTCTGTAGGTGGACCTGCCCATCTTCCCACGCGGCTTCTAAATCCTTGGGGCACGCTCAGAGTGTCTGGAGTCAAGGGGACACCAAAGCGGCAATATTTTGCTTGGGGAGCTAGAACATCTCTAGACAAGGAGATCGAGACAAAGGAATCCAGGACTATGACTTAAAATCACACGGGATGAGATCAAGCTGCCCTTTGGGCTTGGGTGTCTACACTTCTGGCCCCAATAAAAGGATCCAGTTGAATCATGAGTGCCTGTAAGGTTTTGTGGATTTGTAGAAGCTCATAGATTCCAGTCTTCCTAAAGAGAGTAGTAAATCATTGGCTGGTATTTGCTTCATTCACATGTATGTGCATATATATTAATATATGTCTGTGTGTGCACGTGTGTCTATGCATATGTATGTGTGTTATATATACATACGGTGTATCTATATACTCGCAGGCACACATGTGTGCACGTGGGCACGCACACACACACACACAATGTTCCAGCCTCACACACTTCTCCAGAAAAAAAGAATTAGAGAAATAGTGAAAACAAAAATCAGGATTCCTTAAAACTTCTTTAGAAATCCTCTCCTGGCCTTCACCTTATTTTCTCCTGTGACATTTTCGTCTCAAAGCTCTAAATTCTTTTCATAGCCCCTGAGTAGGTGAAAGCGGTTGGAGAACAGCCTTGTATTGTCTCGCTTTCCTTTGGCAAGCAAAGTGGGAAGGTGATTTGAGGAGTTGGAAGAGGGGAGGGCACATTTTCCCTGTACCTCAGATCTGGCAGGCCCAGGTTTTAAAAGCTCCAGAAAATACAGCCCTTGATTAGGCCAGGAGAGAGGAGACCCAGGAGGCCCGGAACGAGGAGCGAATGTGGGTTTGAAGTGTTATTCTCGTCTCCTCTCGGCCAGTCTCTCCTCCTCATTGTTCTGCTGTCTGCAGCAGACATTTGCTAAAGAGTAACTCTCTCCTTGCTGCAGCTGAGCTTTTGTCTGACTGTGGCGTTCCTGTGCAGACATGGGGAAACTGGGGGAGAGGACCGAGGTCCCGTCTGGCCAGCTCACTGCCAGGGCGGGCTGAAGTCCTGTGAGGGCGTGGGCGTGGGCATGGGCGTGGGCGCCCCCTCTGCATTGCTGCTGCGCTGGCGACTACAGCCAGCCTCTAGAAAATGCTAATGAGATTCTTGTAGAGAGCTACAAAATCATCCGTGGCAGATGGTAGAAGGTTAGGTTTTGATTTGTCTTGTTCCACTATTGTTTTTCTCGAAAAATGTGCTAACCAAAGGGTTGCTTTATTTTGACAAAGCCACAAATTAATTTTGAAAGCCTTTTTATCTGACCTTCCTTTAATCATAAATTCAAGGAGCATTACCATTTTGGAAACAAAAGCAAATCATTAACCTGCTTCTCCCCTTTGCGTTTCCATTGCATTTCACTTTTTTTTCCCCCCTTACACTGAAGAAATCTTTTAAATTTTCTCTGAACCTATGGAGATGATAGACACTAATGCTATGAGTACCCTGGTGACGTGTGATTTCATTTTCTTATTGGCTGGGGCAGGGGCAGGTTATTGTACTGTGGTTAATTTTTACTCCCTCTCTAAACAGATGTAAAAGCAAAAAAATATTATACAGGCCAACAAAGAGAATAGAACTTATTCTATTATTTGTAATATATATATTAAATATATAAATAGAATTTATTTACTGTTGAATACTTTCAAGATGCAAGCATCACACTAAGCAGTGTACTAACATCATCTTATGGAATCTCACATTAATCCTGTAAGTAGGTCCTATTATTATCCCATTTTACAGATGAGGAGACTAAGACTTGGAGAAAGAAACTCGTCCAAGATCTGATGGTCCGGAAGTGGCAGAACTAGAACTCAATGCCAGGGAGCCCCACGCCAAAGCCAGTACTTTGAGATGGTACATTCTTCTGTTTTCCTTGATGGATTCCAGTTATATCGATGGTAGGCTCTGGAGTTTAGAGGCATTTTTCCTAATTTCAAACTCATTTGGGGATCAGAGGTTGAAAGGCTCATTTGTGGAAAGGGAGTTGGACATGAGTTATGGAGGCGTTGGCCCAACCTCAAACATGGAAGGTAGACCCAGCATTTTGCAAATGAAGAAATTAGAGTATAGTGTTTCCATTACCTATTGCTGTGTAGCAAACCACCCTAAAATTTGGTGGCTTAAACCACAAAACCATTCTTATTGCTCCCAATTCTGTGGGCCAGGACTTCGGGCAGAGCTCAGCAATGCCGTCTCAGGATGGCTCCACGTGGTGTGGGCCAGGCTGGCAGGACTAGGGTCTCCCTCACATACGTGGGGCCCTGGGGTGGCTGCTGGCTGCCTGCCCAGCAGGACAGCCTGAACTTTATTTGGTGGCTCAGAGTGGCAAGAGAGCAAAAGTGGAAGCTGCCAAGCCTCCAAGCCTAGGCTTAGAGCTGAAACAGCGCCCCTTCTGTCTCATTCTATTGGGCAAAGCTGGTCACAAGGCAGCCTAGAGTCAGGGGGAGGGGGACGGCATGTGTACACAGGGACGGCCAGTTTGTGGCCATCTCTGCAGACAATCTACCACACACAGTGACGTGTTAGTGGCAGATATCCAAACGTTAGGCTAATATTACAGAAAATCCCACTGTGGCAGCTTTCCTGGAAGGGAAAAGATTGCCTTTAGAAATTACGTTGTGTTCGGACTCTTTCAGCCTAACAAGTAAATGTGGGAGGTATTTTAGAGGGGAGGGGACAGGGGCTGCTGTCGCTCATCTATGTCTGTGGGTGGGGATGGTCTCATGGGCCTATGCGACCTGTCCAGTCCAGTGGAGGGGGCGCCTTCCCTTGGTCTAGGCAACCTAGATCAAGAGGAGAACCCCAGGCAAAAAAAAAATAGGGAGTGGGAGGGGTCGCTCCACCGAGGACACAAAGGCAGTGTGCCCAAGGATGTTGCGGAGGCTGCCAAGGTGAGTGGGGAAGAGAAAACTAGCCCCACCAGCCCAAAATGATCAGCTCGATGTGCTTCTAATGAAAAACAGACCAATGGCCTAGTCAAGAAGAATAGTGAGAAAATAAAGGAATTTCAGGCCTCAACCAGCAGAGGATCTAAAATCACTTTACAAAGCTCATTCACCCATCTGAGTAAGAAGCAAACACAAATTCAAGGTCAGATGTACGAATGTGCACCTGGGGTGGGAAAACAAAGTGGATTGCACCCAGATGAGAGTAATTGAAATTTAGGGGTTGTCAGAGTCGGAGGCAGCCTAAGAGATGGAAATTAGTACAAACCCCATTTTATGCATGAGAAGACTGAGGCCCAGAGAAATGAGGTGCCTGGCCAGGTTCCACAGTTCTCAGCTATTCTTGCACTGTTAATGAGCATTTAGTAAGCACGACTAGATTAGGTGTTAGGCATTTTGCTCGGTGATCAGAATGCAAGGTGGAGTAGGACATTGTCCTTGCCTCCAAAAAGCTGTCTGCAGGGAGGACAGGAAAAGCCATGATTACAGAACAATGCAGGGCTGTGGTGTCCCAGGTGGACTGCAAGAGCCCAGGGCAGCAGCCCTAGGACCAGAGCTCCGCCTCTAAGCTCCAGGTCCCTTTTGTTATGTCCATGAGCTCCATGAGGAAGAAAGCTTGTTTTAAAAAAACCCTGCCTGCTGAGCTGTCCGTCAGAGCTGTATTGGAATCCTGCGATTTAAAAGAAAGCACAGCCCTACAATCTCATGTGCACTGATAAGAGAAAATCCTAAATGCGTCTCGCATTTGGGCAGATCCTAACAGAGCAACTGCACATGTCATGTCACACACAATCTCACGGCACGTGGCCCCACCACCATCTCTGAAGCAGGTAGCCAGCTTTAATCCAGAGCCTCTGACTTCCAACTCCTTCACTGGGCCACTAAATAAGACATATTCTGCCTGGAGCAACCCGAGAGCAGACCAAGAATGGAGTGCACCAGCCAGTGTGCACAGCCAGCCCTATGCCAAGTCATAACAAGGTCATAAAGGGTGCTCAGACCTAATGGGAACCCAAGAGGCACTTTCAATCAGTATGACACAAAGGAGAGCACAGACCTGGGTGTTACATAAACCCTCTGAGGCCAGGCGTGGTGGCTCACGCCTGTAATCCTAGCACTCTGGGAGGTCGAGGCGGGCGGATTGCTCAAGGTCAGGAGTTCGAAACCAGCCTGAGCAAGAGCGAGACCCCATCTCTATTATAAATAGAAAGAAATTAATTGGCCAACTAATATATATAGAAATAATTAGCCGGGCATGGTGGCACATGCCTGTAGTCCCAGCTACTCGGGAGGCTGAGGCAGTAGGATCACTTGAGCCCAGGAGTTTGAGGTTGCTGTGAGCTAGGCTGATGCCATGGCACTCACTGTAGCCTGGGCAACAAAGTGAGACTCTGTCTCAAAAAATAAAAAACCAAAAATAATAAAAAATAAAAATAAAAATGAACCCTCTGAGCCTTGAGTTGCCCATCTGTCTAATGGGAATAATAAAAATAATAGTCGACAGCCATGGGAAGCTCACCGTGCACCAGCCATTGAATTGAGGGCTGTAGAGGATTGCCTTGTTTAGCCCTCACAACCACCCTGTGAGCTAGAGATGATATTATAAATATTTCCATTATACAGATGAAGAAACTGAGGCTTAAAAAGCTTAAGTCACCTTGCCCAAGGTCACACAACTAGCAAGGGAAAGGGGTGAGATTCAGCCCCAGGCAGCCTCCCCAGAAAGCCTGCACACTTTACTCTCTCTGCTACCCCATTTTTAAGGGGTACATGAGACACCCCATGCATAGTCAGTCCCCTCTCCTGGTTTGGTCCCCCTTCCTTGAATCTATCTCCTGGGATCCTGAACCATGGCCCCTGCTCTCTGGCCTTCCGTGGCTCTCAGCATCTACTCATGCCCCCCTTCCTGCAGCCTCAGCGTCTGCCTCCAGAAGACACGATCTCCCAGGGACTCAGGCCTCCTAGGGTCCCTCCACTGTCCTCAGGGCTCCCACACCCTCCACCCCTTCAGCTTCCACACCCCACTCCTGCGCTTCCTGTCCATCCCCCAGGGAGACAGTGGAGTGTTAAGGCTTTCAGCCCAGCCCTCCTATGAGAGAGGTGAGCAGAGAGGAGGGGCCCGGAAGGTTCCTTCCTCTGCTCCTGTCATCCCCTGGGCGGCTCAGCCAGGAGGAGCCCTGGAGATCCAAGCCGGCCCCAACAGCTGACCTTCCTGAATACTCCTGGTGAGCACTCCCGGCTCACCAGGCATCGGCTGGCCTCATCCCCACCCCTACTTTATACACAAAGGACTGGTCCAATCTCACCAAGCTAGGAAGTGGCAGAGGTGGGATTCAGACCCGTCTGTCTGCTGCAGAGCTCACGCCTTCTCTGTTACTACGCAAGAGGAAGGGCCAAGGGACAGGGCAAAGGGACGAGGAGCCTTGAGGGGCTCACAGCTCTGAATGCAGCCCTCAGACCAGCAGCCTTAGCCTCCCCGGGGAGCTTGTCAGACATGAACAGGAACCCGCATTTTAACAAGATCTCTGGGGATTTCAAAGCCCATTAAAGTTTGGGAAGTCCAGGTCTGGGTTGGTGGTTGGCCCTGGGGATTTTACAAAATGCTGGTGCCTGGGTGCCCCCCGCCCCCAGCGGTGCTGAGCTCACCGGCCAGGGTGCAGCCTGGACATCGGATTTTTTACAGCTCCAGGTGACTGCAGTGGGCAGCAACCTCCCTCCCAAAACCACTGGCAGGAAAAAGCGGTAAGCTGAGGGCAGTGGAGGGTGGCAGCCGCCAGCTACTTGCCACCAAGGAACGGCCAAGGAAGAGCCAGCGCAGAGGGTGTGACCGACTTCGGGCAGGCCGGGGAGACACAGTGAGAGGACACTGACAGCCCGGGGGGCCTTCCCGCGGGCACGGCGAGGTTGGACCGACACGGCGGCGGGAGGACCGGGGGTAGGGGAGACCCCTCCCAGTACCCCAGTCTGCCGGGTGACCCCGCCGGCGGGGAGAGTCCCTGCGGAGCACGCGGCGCGGCGAGCAGCGCGCAGGCGCACAGGGGAGCGCGGGCGGGGTGGCGGCGCGGCGGCCCGGGCTGAGTCACGGCGCGAGGGCGGCGAGGGCGGCGAGGGCGGCGGGGGCGGCGGGGGCGGCGGGGGCGGCGGGGGCGGCGGGGCACCTGCCCGCGTCGCCCCGCGCGGGAGGGGCCGAGGCGACGCTGCAGGTGCGGCGGCGCTGGGAGCCGCTTTGTTTCGTGCCCCGCGCCGCCTGTGCGCTGAGTCACGGCCGAGCCGCGCGTGTGGCCACGTGGCCCCACCCGGCGGGGTGCGGCCCTTTCCTTGAGCGGGCGCGTCTATGCGGCGGAAGGGACACAGCCAGGGAAAGGTGGCTTCCATTCTACAGAGCGCTTTAGGGAGGTGGGGAGGCAGGCCACCCTCACCCGTTGTGAGTCCATAATGGTCACTCCGTCCCACCTGCCACCTCCCCCGCACTCACGCAGAAAGCCAGCTAGTCGCTGTCCTTTAGGGTGCCGCCCCAAGGGGATGGTGACTTTAAGACACCTGTCCAGCAGCTTGAGGCAAAGCTCCAAGACAGACCTGTAGCAGAGTGGTACAGGAAACTTCTTCTGCTCAGTGTCCCCACACCTGCCTGAGGCCACACCCATCTCCAGTAGAAGATCCCAGGAGACAGATACAAGGAAGGGTGACCAAAGCAGGTTTAGTATGAGGTTTAATAGAATTGGGCAAAGCCATGAAGTCGGCATTTAATAAATGCCCCAGGTGTTTTTTTAAGCGGATGGTTGTTCTCCTTCACTATGAGAGTCGTTGATTGGGTAGAAGATCCCACGAACGTGTCCGTGTTAACTGCATATGGGTGCCACCGGGTGGTAATAGGTCGAGGCACTTGCCCAAAGAGACACTCCAGCAGCTGGCAGAGGTGGGAGTCAAACCAGGGTCAGGGTCACCAGGCCCCCATGTGTGGTTTATCGGCACAGGCCAGAGCCACTCTAGAGCAATTTCCAATAAGCTTCTAAACCCTTCGTTTATACTTTTGTGGCATTGAATTCCATCCTGAGTAAGCAGCACCAGCTGACCCTTCCACACCTTTCGATTTCATGGGGATGCTGTTTTGGTAGGCTGTGTGGATTTGGGTATGTTACAACTTAAGCTTGTCAATCACTAATAGACATGAACACCCAGAAGAGGCTGGTATGTCTAGCTGTCAACTGAAATGGATTTTTATGTAATCTCTAGTTTAAAGGCTGCTACTCTATCAAAAGAGGATAGAGAAAAAATTCGCTGAAAATTAGGTTTAAGACAAATTTATCCCTTTGCTTGGCAAATGTCATCTTATCCTGTTAACAGCCCACAATGAAAAAAGTTAACAAGAAATAAATTACATTTTCGACAATTCGTTGGAAGTGTGGGCACAGATGTCTCTGGGGGCAGACTGCCTTGGCCCAAATCTCAGCATTTCCACTTCCCAGCTGTGGGAAGTGGAAAGCTTGGGCAACTTTGTAACCTCTGTGCCTCAGTTTTCCTTTCTGAAAAATTTAGGTGACCAGTGTCAGATATTATATGAAGAGATTTTCAAGTGTTATTTTATATAATCCCCACTTTACAAAAGAGGAAACTGAGGCACAGGAGGGATACATATCAATGTTGCCCTGTCTCAAAAGCTAGGCCTGTTCCTCCCAGTCCCTGCTCTTGACCACGCCTCCTCTCTCCTGATTGGTTGTCAGACATTTTGGGTTTGTTTGATAGTTTTGCGCTAAGGGTCGCCCTATGTTGCCCAGTCTGGTCTCCAACTCCTGGCCTCAAACAATCCTCCCACCTCAG
>VSMD01092126.1:0-43243 GCA_008750895.1 Mirza zaza | reverse complement strand
GGGGAGCTGGGTGTGGGAGCTGGGGGGTTAGCTGGGGGGAGCTGGGTGTGGGAGCTGGGGGGGAGCTGGGAGGGTTAGCTGGGGGGAGCTTGGAGGAGCTGGGAGGGTTAGCTGGGGGGAGCTGGGGGGATCTGGGGGGAACCTGGGTGTGGGAGCTGGGGGGGAGTTGGATGGGGGAGCTACGGAAGGGAGCTGGGGGGAAGCTGGGGGGGAGAGCTGGGGGGGAACTTGGGAGGGGTTGGCTCCATTTATTAAAGGCAGAAACCAAGTTGTCGAAGTTTGAAGGATTTGAGCTCTAAAACCTCTCAGGCGGCAATTCCGTGGCTCCCAGCACGCAGCACTTTGCTGCCATGATGCTGTATAACAAAGACTCCCTAAACACAGCGGCTTGTGACAACAAATACTTACCTATTGCATTGGGGTGTGTGGGTGGTAGGCACTTAGCTGGGCCCTGCTGGATTTGTCTCCAGGCTTCTGTTTGCTCCTCGTGTCACCTCCTCATGTCACCTCCTCATATCACCTCACTCCAGGGCTGCTGTTCCTTGGCCGATGTGGTTTCCATGGGGTAGGCTCTCAGGAAGAAGAGCTGAACCCCACCTGCCTCTCGAAGCTGTCGTGCTCGGACGGGTGCCCTCACAGCCTCTCTCACTCTCTGGGCGGGAGGGTCGGTGGGCAGGGCTGCCTGCACCCACGTCGGGGCGTGGAGGGCGGCCAGCAGGAGTGGCGGATGAGTAACAGCCCACCGAGGCACTACGCTGAAATTGCTGGGATGTTTGTTAATAGCGTGACTTGCACCATCCAGGGCTGGTAAATGAAAGTCTTGGTAAAAACACGTAGACTGGAATTTTCAGCAGGCAACTGCCGGGCGTCGCGAGGCCCTGCCGGGCCAGGGTGCCGTGCCGCGGGCTGTGTGAGGGGGCCTGCCCAGCCTCGCACTTCTGGGCTGCAGACGGGAGCCTGGCCCTCACTGCCTGTGGGATTTGAAGGTCTGAGAACTTTGAAAACTCACCTTGACATATCCTTGGTCTTAGCGGTTGCAGTTCTACCTGCATGCTGTGCTTGGACAGGCACATTTCTACTGAAACAGCTTCTCTGATCTCTTGGAGACTCCTTTCCCTGCTTGCCCTTTGGAAGGGAAGGTTTCCTCCTCTCTCAGAAGAGCCTGACCATTGAGTTCCCTCGAGCTTTCCCGCCCTTCCCACTGAGGAATCGGGCAGCCTCCTGCAGATCTGCTCGGCCTCTGGACCCCGTGTGGACAGTCGCCTGCGCACTGACCCAGACTCGTCATTGCGTCCGCGGAGCATGTAGGGACGTGGGAGTGCGTGGCCTCCCAGCTTCTGGGGTGGGAGAATTACGGTATTGAAAGGGGCACACTAAGGCCTACAAGTACTTGAGACCGGGTGCATTCATTGTGAAATGTCACAGCTATTTTGGTTCTGTGAGAATGACAGACTACAGAGCTGCCAAGAAGCTGAGAAGGAAAGGCAGTGAGAAGCCGCACGGTGGGGCGTGTAGGAGGGCCGGGGGCCTTCAGCACCCCAGGGGTGGGTTTCGAGAGACCTCGCTCTCCAGTGCCCAGTGGAGGTTCGGCGCCGTGGGCAGTTCCCCCACGTTGCTCAGCTACACACGGAACCTGGAACTTTCAGAACACTGTGTCTGTGCGTGTGCTGTTTATTTCTATTTATTTTTCTGGGATGTTCCCCTTCTCCCCATTTTTTCCAGCTCTGTGAACTTCTGCTCCCATTTCAGAATTCAGTTCCAGCGTTCCCTCCTTGATGACATAGCCACTGTCTTTTTCTCTCTGTAATAACAGCTTTGGTTCTCTGCTGTTTCCCTGATAGGCAAGGTTGCTAAACCAGTGATGTTTGGTTGCGTGTTGATTTGATAAGAATAGCATCTCTTATTTTCTTCTAAGGATTTCCAGACCTTAATTGATTTTATATCCCTTCCGACAGCCGCCTTCGAGGTGGAGATGACAGATTTTACTCCCACCATGAGGGAAGGAGCACAGAACCCAGGGGCTTCACGCTTTGCTCTGGAGCAGTGAGTGAGGCGCAAACCCGCTGTGCTCAAGAACCTCCCTCTTTGCAGGGGCCGGTGATGTTGTCACTTACTTGCTGTTGCATGGGTAAGAGTGCAGGAAGCTGTAAAGGCCAATTTTTGGAAGTAGAGCTCAACATAGCACTTCACATCTGTGAGAAGAACAAAAGTGTCACGCCCGCATCAGCTCTCTCCTCGAGGTTGGGGCTGGCGGGAGATGATAGTGGGTTTGGGGAAGAAGCTCTTCCTCCTGCCTGGCTGCTCCTTGGACGCACGGCGGCGCGGGCAGCAGAGACGCCGCTGCGGCTGGGCTCGGCTGGGCTCGGCTGGGCTCGGCTGGGCTCGGCTGGGCTCGGCTGGGCTCGGCTCGGCTCGGCTCGGCTCGGCTCGGCTGGGCTCGGCTCGGCTCGGCTCGGCTCGGCTCGGCTCGGCTCGGCTGGAGCGTGGCGAGGTCGCCTCCGCAGACTGTGCGGGCAGGCCCCACTTCGCCAGCTTCTGCTCCGGCCAGTTGGGTAGGCTCTTGGGGGACTTTTAAAAGTGGAAAAGAGACTTTATTATGTGTCAGGCTACCCTTCTCCCCTTTCTGTTCCTCTCCTCTCTCCTTTCTTCCCTTTCTTTCTGTCTTCCCCTCCCTCTTTATCGTTCTTTTATCTCGTCCTTCTTCTCTTCTCACTCCCTTGTCCCTGGCTCGCCCCTCTCCCGCCCAGCAGATGTTTACTAAATCCTGTGTGGGGCCGGTTCCTGCGGGTGTAGATGAAGTATCAGGGCTGCCTTGGCCGTGGGGGACACCCAGCTCAGCAAGGGACAGCACGAGGACAGGGGCCACGAGGTGCGCCAGGGGAGAGGGGTGTGCACTGGCAGTGGGGACATGGGCACCCCAAAGTCTCTATGGAGGTCCAGAAGATCCACTTCCCCTTGAATTACTCCCAGATAGAGAGTTTTATATTTTGCTTTTCCTACTAACGTTTTATTACCTCACACTTTTGTTTGTCCTTAAAACTTCCTGGAAAATATGAATGCTACGCCATTAGTGGTGTGATTATACCATTGTGATTAATTCTGGATCACATCTTTGTGTATAATTCTTGGAGCCTGTTTGGAATATTTTCCTGAGGATACATTCCCAGCACTAAGCTGTTGGACAGAGGACATGAGCAATTCTAAAGCCTTTGATACATGCTGTAAACCGGGCCACCGGTTGTTCTTCCCGAGGAATCCCAGCTTTGGGGAGAAGGTAAAGGTGATTAGTCACTTTCTTCCACGTCTGCGCAGTGTCGTGTGATGTCTTAGCTCAAGGCATTGATGCAGACGGAGCCCAGACTCCCTCTGTGCGTGGGACTGGGGTCCCCAGGGCCTGGCACCTGTGGACCTCTCTGGTTCCTGACTCTAAGGTGACACTTCAGCCAAAGGAAGCCACTTAGGGTTCCCCAGGCACGCCGGGCTCCTTCCGGCCTCCGCTTCTTTCCCTCTGTGTTTCCCTCTCTGGGAATCTCTTATCTCCTTTGCCGTGTGGCTAATTCCTTTGCTCTTCAAGCTCAGAATTCATTTTCCCCTTGGAAGGGCTGGAGTGGAGGCCTCCTGTGTGCTCCTGTCACAGCCTCCCCAAGCTGGGTGCAAAGGCCTGCCAATGACTCATTCTCCCTCACTGGCCTCAAGGCCCTTAAGGGCAAGAGCTATTTCTTTTAGCTGTCTCCACCCCTTCCCTAATCAGTTCTTTATCAGGTGTGGTCTCTGCCACAGAACCGGGCAGAGAACAGCCTGTAGTTCAGACCATGCTGCCAGGCCTGTGCCAGGTGCTTCACATATACACATAGGATTGAATAAGAGCCAATCACCCCATTTTATAGATGAGGAAACTGAGGCTCAGAGAAGTCAGTCACATGGACAATAGGTGGAGTAAGGGTTGGAATCTCGGGATGTTTTGCTCTCATGCAATGCTGATGCAAGGACATGAGCCACACTGAGCATAATTTGCTTTAGGTCTCTGCTGTCACCGTGGGGTGAATGGGCAGTCTCTGGTGTACCCTAGCTAGTAGATTCAACTGTTAGGTTTTCGTTGACTTTTTCATTAGGCATTTGATTTTCTTCAAAGTATGTAAATAGTCATTTTTATGCACAGCATGCCATTGTTCCCATCTGCTAACTGTTCACCCCTCACGGTAATCCTGTGTGAGTCAGCAGACAGCACCGGTGTTATTTTTCAAGTGTGGGAGTTTTGTTGTTAATTTCAGGAATATATATTAAATAACATACATACAGTAAAATGTACTTTTTTTGGTGTACCCTTCTGGGGGTTTTTACACCCACAATTTCATGCATGAAAAAGGGAGCCATGAGCGTAAGGTCCTTAGATCACGGAACTTGGGATGTTTCCAGGTTCCTCTTTCTGTGGGACGTCATGGATTCTAGACTATGACAAAAGCATGGCTTGGTGGCCTAAACGCTGGACAGGAAGTTAGGAAACCTTGGGTCTAACCCTCGCCCCTGTTAGTAGTGCAAAGTTGGAGGCCACACCTGTCTCTGATTCCGTCTGAGGTCCGTGAGGCCTAACATTGCATAAAAACTGTTCAGTGCAAACAGCAGGAAGGACCTAACCCTCTCAAAGCACATTTCCTAAGGTGTCTTTCATGGACAAGCATCCTCTCAGCTCTTCCACACCATGATGGGATCTAAGTTTGGAAAAGATATAAACTCAGTTCCCCTTTGGACTATTCATATCCCACATCAGCAGAGGAAAGGATGTGAGAAGTTTTGTCATAACAACTATCATTTTTTCTGTATAACCAGAATTTTCTAAACTCACCGCACCAGGGAACCCCTTTCTGGAACAGTATCTACCCAAATCCTTCTGTCCTAGAGTTCTGAAGAACATGGCTTTGAAAGTGCCATGTGTAAAATGTTCAAGCATTCCATGTTACTAGGATCAGGGAGGAAAACAATAACAATGACAAGATAGAATAAACTTGTTTTCACACTGCTCCAAAAAAAAAAAAAGGCAAAGGAACTACCAGTTTTAAGAAAGAACATGAAGATGTCACATCGGCTCTTACCTTATTGTAAGCTTATTTTTTCAGAAATATGCTGGTGCTTAAGAGATGCCAAGAACTTGGAGCCCTAAGGTCCAGCACACGGCGTCTGGTGGTAGTAGGGGAGGGGGTGAGTTTGAGCACAAGCTCCACCGTCTCACTCTGGAAGAGCAGAGAGGGTTGGGGCCGATCTTCTGGCATGCAGTGTATTAAAATACCGCCTTTCAGGCTGAGCCCAGAAAGCCGGCTATTAAATGTGACAAGGCAGCAGTTGCCTGCGGGTGCCATGTTCCAGAGGGTGTGTGCAGCTGCTGATGGTGCACGCTGTCCTGCTTCCCGGTGTGGCAGGAGACCTGCACTGCAGCTTGTCTGTGCCTCCTGGATGTGCAGGGCCCAGGCTGCTTCTCTGCCTTGGGCTTGGGTATCGTCCGGAGGGCTTGGTGAGTCTCCTCCCTGGGGATGCACAAATCATGTCTGGCTTCTATTTTAGGGATAAAAATATGTCATTGGGCATGGGCGCAACTTAACTTGAAGCTCCTTCTCCCAGAGACGCTCCTTCTGGAGAATAGGATGCGTTGCTTCACACTTCTCTTACTTGACTCATGGCTGTGATGCCTTTCTCTCCCTCCTCACTCATTCATCTTTCAAGAATCAGTTCAGTCATCCATCTACCCACTCATCTATCCACCCATCTACCCATCCATCCACCCACCCACTTATCCATCCACCCATCTACCCACCTATTTATCCCTCCATACAATCCATCCATCCACCCACCTATCTATCCATCTATCCATCCATTTATCCATCTGTCCCTCCTTCCCGCCATCCATCATTCATCTGTCTATCCACCCATCATCCATTCATTCATACATCATCCATCCCTCCCTCCCTCCATCCCTCCCTCCCTCCCTCCCTCCCTCCCTCCCTCCACCCATCCAGCCATCATTCATCTATCTATTCACCTGTCATCCATTCATCCATCCATCACCCATCCATCCACCCATACATCCATCCATCCACCCATCCATCCCTCCATCCATCCCTCCCTCCATCCATCCATCCATCATTCATCTATCTATTCACTCATCATCCATTCATCTGGCCATCACCCATCCATCCATCCATCCATCCACCATCCATCCGCCCATGCATCCATCCACCCATCCCTCCCTCCCTCCCTCCCTTCATCCATCATTCATCTATCTATTCACCCATCATCCATTTATCCAGCCATTACCCATCCATCCCCCATCCATCCACCCATCCATCCATCTATCCATCCATCCACCCATCCATCCATCCACGCATCCAGCCATCTAGCATGCAGGCTGTGGCCAAGGTATTGGAGATGCAGCAGTGCAGAATCGGACAAAGTCCCTGCCCACATGGAACTAACAGCCTAGCGAGAACAACTGCTGGGCAAACTCCAGGTGGCACCAGACCCATTGGTGCACGTGCCGTTGGTCCCCTGTGAACTTGTGCCCTGCACAAGTCAAGTAACACACCCAAGCTCTGCCTCCAGTGCGGCAAGTCACATTTTAGACATACTTGCAAATATACAGTGTGTCAAATGTACTATGACAAGTACTATGGAAACATAACGTGGGTGGAGATGTAGGGTTTGCTGTCAGGGGGTCGGTGTGTGGTGTTCCAGACACGACAGTCAAGGCGAGGGCTCTCAGATAAGTGACACTGAGCAGGGGCCTGAAGGAAGTAAGAGCATGAAACTTGCCAAAATAGTGGGGATTCCAGATTAACTGGGGTCCCCGCTGACCTTGGCTTTCACTCTGAGGAAGATACGCTGCTGATACAGGAGCGGGCCAGCGGGCTTTAAGCAGCCCACTGCATGATCTGTTCCTGTTCAGAAAGTTCCCTCGTTCCTTAGTTTGCGCTAAACTCTTCTCTGGGCTGGCAGAGCACCCCCTGCCCACCTCTTACAGTAGATGCCATAGGACCACTGGGACCATTCTGAGATGCCTTCTGTATACACTGCCTCAAAGGGCCCTGGCAGGCTCACGCCCCCAGTGCTAGCCCGACCCGTCTGCACCCGGTACCAGATTGATTTATCAGATAGATGCTGCACCCTTCTTCCCTCCAGTCCCTGGAGTCGCCTCTCACGATCCATCCATCCACCATTCATCTGTCTGTCCCTCCCTCTGTCCATACCCACCCAGCCTCCAAGTCCTCGAGGAGACACTCCCTCGGCAGCAGCCGCGCTGGCCTGTTCCTGTCCTCCTCCCTCTGCCAACCGTGGGGGGCTTCTGGGCAGATGCTGTGCTTTGCTCATTGCCACAGCTCCAGCTTGGACAGGACACGGGCAGTGCATAGGCACATGGAAAGAAATTCTCAGCCGTCAAGAAATGCAAATCCAATACTGATGACCCAAGTGAGCTCAGTGTCCTTGTGCGTGGAATGGGCGACACTTTTGGAAAGCAGTTTGGAGTGTTCATGGAGGGCCACACACAGGGTTTATGCTGTTTGACCCCATTGTTGAGCTTCTGAGGATTTTGCTTAACAAGTCACCAAAATTAAGGAAAAAGTTTTGTGCACAAAGGTGTTCATTGCAGCAATATACATCCCTGTGAAGAATTGAAAATAAATATCTAACAGTGGGGGGCTCGTGACGAGCACGTAGACGAGGGAAGATGTGTGCGTCAGGGCCACAGCCGAGGGAAGCAGAGGAAGTGGGGAAGACATCCCAGTGTTGGTCACAAGCTCTGTTGGAGGAGGGGAGGGTTTCACTATCTTTTAAAATGTCTCTAAATTGATCATTATCATATTTAATAATGCCTTGAGAAATTCCTGTTCTACAAATGACCCAGTTTCTTCAACAAATGAATGACATTCAGAAGGGAGGAGGGGCTGGCGCAGATGTCAACAGAGACAGCAGAGAAGGCTGAAGCAGGTGCACTGTAGGACTTGGGTGGATCCTGAGCCAAACCAACCAGCCGTCGAAAGACATTTGTCCAGCCCAAGCAAGAGCAAGGCGCCGTCTCTATAAAAATAGAAAAATTAGCCAGGTGTGGTGGTGCGTGCCTGTGGTCCCAGCTACTAGGGAGGCTGAGGCAGGCGGATTGCTTGAGCTCAGGAGTTAAAGGCTGCTGTGAGCTAGGCTGACACCACCGCACTCCAGCCTGGCAGAAAAAGTGAGACCCTGTCTCAGACAGACAGACAAAAAGGCATTTGTGAGACAATCAAGTAAAATGCAGCAGGGTCTGATTATTGACTGATAACTGGTTAGTTGGGTCATGAATTATGGTTATGTTTATTTAAAAAGCCCTTAACAGCCAGGGACACATACTGAAGCGTGTATGGGTGGACAGATACAATGCTGGGGACTTGTTTTAAAATACATTAGCAAAAACAAAACAAAGTTTTTTGGGGAAGGGAGTAACGGGTGAAATGAGAATGTGATGTATTGAAGGGTGGGTCTCAAGGAGCTTTTCTTATGCTGTTTCTTTGCTTTTGAAAATATTCGAGGATTTTTATATCAAAAGTTAAAGAAGTTTCTCTTAGCTTTTTGCCAATGATCCTGACTACCTTGCTTTGCTTTTCAGAGCGACCGACTCCTCATCAAAGGGGGACGAATCATCAACGATGACCAGTCCTTTTACGCCGACGTCTACCTGGAAGATGGACTTATAAAGTGGGTTGACCCAACAGACCTGTCAAGACACCTGTCCCCAGGCCGCCTGCCTCAGGGGGAGGGAGGCGGTGTGCTGCCCCAAGCACCTGCGCGTGGTCCTGTGTGTTGGGGATAGAGACCTCACAGAGACGTAGGGGGTCCAAACTGCAGGCAGGGAAGGGACTGGCATTTATTGGGCACCCATCCGCGCCAGGCTCTGCCACGCGACAGGGCAGCATCTCATTTAGCGCTCATGCTGAGGCTGTGAAGAGCAGAGTGGACCCTGTTTCGTTGTTCTGGAAGCACAGGCTGGTGCTGCTGAAGGCTGGCCCACGTTGCAGAGCGGGTTAGGGCAAGGCCCGGGTTCACCCTGGAACGCTAACTCAATTCATGGCTCTTTCTTCTTCTGCCTACCTGTAATTTCTGGAATTGGGTTGAGGAGATGGGGGGAGAAAGGAGGAATGTATGGCTTCCAGACACAGCCTTGGCGCCTAAGGAAAAGATCTGTTTCCTTTGCTTTCTTCCTGCTGGCTTCCTCTCAGCTCCACTTACGACAGCCCAGGTGTCTTAGTCTGCTCAGGCTGCCCCAGCAGAATGCCATGGGCTGGGGGTTTAAACAACAGAAATTTATTTCTCATGTTCCTGGCGGCTGCAAGTCCTGGATCAAGGTGCCATCGGGGTTGGTTTCTCTTGGGGTCTCTCTCCTGGGTTTGCCGGCGGTGGCTCTCCCTGCGTTCTGCGCAGCGCCTCTGCAGCACGGCCCTGCTGTCTCTCTCTCCTTGTAGTGGCCGCCTGTCTAATGGATCAGAGCCCTACTCTTAGGACCCCTTTTAGCCTTGATTACCTCCTTAGAGAGCCCATCTCCAAAGACAGTTACGCGGTGGGGGGTGGGACTTCAACGTGAACGTGGGGCCACAGTTTGTTCCATAATACCAGGCAGTGGTTCCTGTGTGTCCTCCCACATGTGGCTAGTTGGTGATGGAGCAGTGTAGTTGTCATCTCCGGAGGTCCCTGGATTCCCTTGCCGCTTGGCTGTTCCCTGGGAATGTGGACGAGGAGAGGAGGACACTGTCTCAGGCTCCAGTGTGGGTGGTGGGCACAGAAAGGAAAGGCACAGGGGACTCGGAGCAAGGCGAAGGTCAGGCAGGGATGGGTTCTGTTAACAGCACCTACCTGGGGCCCACAAAGGCTTGGAGGAGGAGGAGCCACACGTTGAAAGGTGGCTGTGGATTACTGGGAGCCTTGAGAGAGGCCACATATGCAGCACAACCAGTGAAGGGTGCTGCACAGGACAGTGGAGCCCTTCCTGCTCCCATCTGCCCACCCCCAACTCTAGTCCCAGGCTGTCTTGGTCCACTTGGGTTGCTAGAAAGGAAATAACCTGTGCTGGGTAACCTGTAGAGAATAGGGCTATATTGGGCTCGCGGTTCTGCAGGCTGTACAAGAAGCATGGCGCTGGCATGGCTTTATGGAGCTTCGACTCATGGAGGAGGAAGAGGAGCAGGCATCACATGGAGAAAGAGGGGCAAGAGCAGGAGGAGAGGGTGCTGGGCTCTACCAAGCAGCTCCCCTGGGAGCTAATAGATGAGAAACACTTGTTTTCCCCAGGCCTGGCAGGAGGCATCTGCCCCATGACCCAAACACCTCCCACCAGGCCCCACTTCGAATAGTGGGGATCATATTTCAACATGAGATTTAGAGGGGCCAGACATCGCAACAATATCAAAGGCCTTCACCACTTTGAGTCCAGCTCAGGGTTCTCAGGCCTCCCTTCCTCAAGCTCCATATCTTCCCCTTCCAGGGCCGGCTCTTCTGGCCAGGATGCAGGCCTGGCTCTCCCTGGGCCCTGTGCCCATGAGGCCCTGCCTGGGGTGCACCCCACCCCTGCCCCCCACCTTCCCCTCAACTCTTGCTTGTTCCTCTGGGCCCAGCTCATACAGTTCCTCCTCCAGGAAGCCTTCTGTGCGGAGTGCCTCCCTCTGTCCCTACGGCCTGCGGGCTGCTGTCGGCTGCAGCCTCCTTCCTGCTGACCTGTCCTCCACCCACACCGTGACCTGCTGCCTCCCCGCGCCGCTGGGACAGGGACAGTGCCCAGGAGTAGTGATTAAGGGAAGGTGTAAACAGATGGGTATCGACAGTCACATGGGGAGGACACTGGTGTCAGCCACGGACAGACGGCCTGGGACCAGAAAGGGATAAAGGCAGGTCGAGGGTGGGGAGTGTGTGGAGAGGTGTCCAAAAGCGAGGTTTTCTGACTCAACCACTGTTTAGACGTGGAGAAAACAGCTCTGGCGGGGTGCCTCTCTGTTGGTGGGGGGCTTCTGGGGTTCTGAGCCTCGAAGGGTAAAACGCAGCTCAGAACTGTTTCCCGGCCACCGGCCACAGCCACGCGCTGCCTGAGGCTCCAGCGGGCCACCCCACCGCAGCCCGCCCGTGCAGCTCTGCGGTCCCAGGAGGTCTACAGATAGAGCAGGAGGCCGTCGGCTGAGCTGCTTTTATGAAGTGCCTGCTGTGTGTCTGCGCACCTAGAGTCCTAGGACTGTGGCTAGCCAGGCCGCAGGAAACGGGCAGTTTCCCTCCGTTGGGTGTTTGCCAGCTCTGCTGTCAGAAACCCCTTGTTACGCGAAGCCCACGCTGGCAGCCTCTCCTGCCCTGCCAAGCAGAGAGCGGGCCTGGGCCCTGGGAGGCCCGGTGCTCCCAGCAGGAACCGGCGGCTGAGATTGCAGCTTCCCAAGCCCCAGGACCGCTGGCATGTGGGGGCACCGTTGTTTTCCTTCACTTTAATTAAGCCCCAAGAACCCTTGAATTTTGTGGCCATTTGCCAGGTTTTCCTGAAAGCTGTTCGGCTGCTATGACGCATTGAGTTATGAGTCACTAATTTTTCCAGCCGATTCAGCACTGAATGAAAAGCTGGTCACCGGGTTTCTGGGAGCCAGGAGGTGGTGTGGGGGCGTCAGTCAAGTCCGCTGAGCCCCGCTTCCCGTCTCCTCTCCCCTCCCCTGCCTCAAGCGGCGCTGTTGAGCCCCAGTCACCGCTGTGTCCCTCTGGGTCCCATCTTGCGGCTCCCTGGCGGGCGGCCAGAGTCTGGCTCCTGTGTGAGGGAGGGGGAGGTGGTGCCGGCGGGCAGAGCCCTGGGGTCTCCCTTGGGGAGACCTGGGCTTGGATTGCGCCCATCACTGGCTCACCGTGTGACCTTGGATGAGTCACCACACCTCTCTGAGTACCATCATCTTCCTTTGCACCCTGGGAATACCTCCCACCTCACAGGGTCAAGGCGGGAGACTGGAGGAGGTTCGAGGAGGGCGGTGACCACACCTGAGATGCATGGGCCCCTCCTTAGAGTACTTGTAGCCCCCAGCATGGTGACCAGTCCCAGGCTCTAATTAGACCAGGCTGTGACTCCACGTTGCCAGAAGTATGTAAAGTGCTCTAGAGTGACAGGCTACTCAGACGACACTGGGCTGCTTGATGGATGCTGGTCTCACCTCTGTTCGATTGAGCTCTGCCACCTCCTCTCCCTGGAAGCCTTCTCAGATGGCCAGGCTGGGCCAAGCGGCCTGCTACATGCTCCCTGACCCTCTCTGCATTCTGCCCACATGGCTTTCCTCCTCATTACTCTGTGGCTCGTCCCCCAGCCCTCTCCCAGGCAGGGCGTGGTCTGAGCTCTCCCTCCCCACCCCGGGCCTGTGAGAGCCTGGCTCAGAAATGTTTACCGAGTGGATCTGAACTTGCACAGGTGAGAGTCTCTCCCACCTGCCTCTTAAGAACCCAAAGCCATCTCTGTTGTTTGCCTGCAGACAAATGGGAGAGAACTTGATTGTTCCTGGTGGAGTGAAGATCATCGAGGCCAATGGGCGGATGGTGATTCCCGGAGGTATTGATGTCAACACGTACCTGCGGAAGCCCTGCCAGGGGATGACCGCGGCCGATGACTTCTTCCAAGGGACCAAGGCAGCGCTGGTGGGCGGGACCACGATGATCAGTGAGTGGCCTGTCCCTGGCCCTAGGGACCTAGGTGTGAGTTCTCTTTGTCATCACTGGCATCCCCACAGTGCTTGGCACACCCCAGGCACTTGGCTCAGGATGAGACTAAAGTTGCATTTAGAGTTTTAGAATGGAATTGATTTAAAGAAAAGTATTAAGTAAAGAAGGTGTGGATTATAGGTAGATAAAGCCAGAGGAAAAAAAAATGCTGCAACGTGCAGTGAAGATGGTTAGAGTTTTAGAACCAGTGACGTAGGTATTATTATGACAAATGGGGAAATAGAGGCTCTGAGAGGTAAAGTAACTTGCCCCAGGTGCCACAGCTTATAAGTGGTTGTATTCGTCAGTGTTGCTGCCGTAACACCACAGTAATGCTGCGTAACAAACAGCCCCCAGATCTCAAGCAATGCTTGTTTTTCTCACTCCGGGATCGGCAGGAGTGGGGCTGGGGACTGGAGTGGCTCTGCCCAGCTGTAGGTTGGATTCAGGGTGCCATGGATCTCTTGTTCTGGTACCCGTGACTTCCCAGCTGTTCTGTTTTCCTGGTGAGGGGCAGGGTGCAGGGGCCTGGCCGAAATTTGCCACTCCTCTCCTCTTCCCTCGCTTTCATGCTGTGACTTCTACCCAGTGCTGCTGGCCACAGTCACACACCAAGCACAAAGTCACCGGAACTAGGCTCTGCCCCGGTGACCCTGGTGAGGTTGGGGCAGAAAGGAAAAGCCGTGGACACGGCATGCCATTCTACCACAGCGGCCTGCTGGGGAGCTGCCCCGTGCGGCCTGGTGGTGGTTTTGTGTTTTGTGTGAATAGCTGCTTTGGCTTGGATTCCATTTTAATAAGTGATTTTAATTAAATAGGCAACAGTTGATTGCAAATGTTCTTTTAACTATTAGGCTCTCCAATTGTGGGCTGCTTGTGAGCTGGCCCTAGCCCTGCCCAGCTTCGCCCCTCCTGCGGGTCCCTGGGGAAGTGCCCTCGGGGGCAAGAGCCAGCCCATATGGGCAGAGCTGGAGGGTCTGCCCTGCCCCAGTCCCCCTGAGCCAGGAAGGTGTGGCTTGGCTTCTGACCCCTCTCCCCAAGGTCTGCCCTTGGATCTGCTGGCTGGGAAAGGGGGAGGAGCCCAGGCTTGGGCCCCGTCAGACTTGGGCGTGGATCCGGCCGCCACGTGTGAACCTGCACGCGGCTGCTCTGCGTGGGCTTTCGGATAGGAGGCCCTCAGTGTGTTTGGATACATCCGTGAGATTCCTTAGTGTAGTGCGTGGCACCTGAGAGTTCTAGAAGTGGAGATGAGACCCACACAGGGCAGGGGACAGCACCCTGAGCGAGGAGCCAGGGTTCCTGGGATCTCCACTCGCTCCTTCTCCAAGGCCCTGGGGACCCCGCCCTGCAGCCTCCCCACCTCCTGTGCAGCTGTGTCAATGCACGTTTCAGCAACACCAAGGACCTGTGAAAGAACCATGAGGATCACAGTCAGGGGGCCGACGCGGGCCACCATCCCATTTCTTCATTCAGCAGGTGCCGATTGACAGACGTGTTGCGCCAGGCACCACTGTGCCAGGCGGACAAAAGCAGGAATGATGCTTATTCTCGAGGGCTTGCCATCTCGCAGGGAGGCCCTGGTCAATGCCCGGCAGGGTGGCAAAGTGTGACTGGCGCTGTGAAAGGAAGGCGCGTGCTTTGAATGCAGGGCAGGGGCTCAGGGAAGCCCCCCTGGAGAATCAGCACTTATTTGTACAGGGATCTACGTGAATTGGAGCTAGCTGGGTGAAAAGGGTGGAGGGCACCAAGAGGAAGGAATAGCACGTGCAAAGGTCCTGTGGTGAGAAAATGCACCTCACACTCCAGAGGCTGCGGGAGAGCCCACCGGTGGGGCACAGAGACTGAGGGGTGGACTCTCATGAGGTGAGACTGAAAGCTGGCGTGCTGGGCCTTGGTGGTCAAGGTGAGGACTTTGCTCTTTTCATGTGGGCGATAGGCAGCCGCCGAAGGAGTTCAAGCGGGGAGTGTGATGTGATCTGTGTGGGTTTTGAAGAGACCAGGGCAGAGTGGCCCAGATGGGATGTGGCTGGAGCAGTGGGGAGGAGATTGCACAGTTCAGCTGAGAGGTGAGGGTGGCTTGGCCATGGAGTGGACAGAGTGGACAGCTCCAGGGACACGGAGGGGCCGGGTCCACAGTACTAGGCAATGGGTGGGATGGCAGGTATGCGAGGGAAAGGAAATGCCGGGGGCTCCCCGGTGGCTTCTGGCTCGTGGAGCTGTCAGGTGGTGATATTGGGGGGCAGGTTTGCCGGGGGGGCACCACTGCATGAGGTTCTGAGCATTTTGACTTTGAGGAGCTTTCAGTCATCCCGGCGGAGAGGGCAAGGGCACGACTCGGTTCAGAGTTCTGTAGCTCAGAGGAAGTGGCCATTTTAGCGAGCAGGTGCAGGGAAAGAAAAGTTCCAGGACCGAGGCTGAAGGGGTTCAGTCACTTCGTGCACAAGTAGAGGATGCAGAGTGCTCAGGGACACAGAGAGGCAGCAGCCAGAGAAAGCCAGAAAAAGCCAGCTGGTTGTGTGGCCACACTCGAAGGAGTAAGTTTAAGGAAGGAGGGAGTGACTCCTTGTGCCATGAGAGGCCGAGAGAGTGAGGGTGGCACGCTTGTGTTAGACTTGGAGACGTGAGGGTCACATCAGCAAAGGCTGCCACTGCGGGTAGACGGGGGGTGGGGCGGGTGGCTGGGAGGGGCAGGTGTGCAGAGGAGCCGCCACAAGGATGTGCCAGGTCGAGTGGGGCTGAAAGGACAGGGCCCTTCTGACCCACACCACATTTAGGGTTTTATGTGAAAAATGGATGCTGAAGGGAACTTGTTCAATCTCTAAGGTTCTTTTCATTGTGACATTCTGTGGTGACATCCTGTGCTTTGGGAGGCAGCGTGGAGCAGTGGGCAACGTTTCTGCAGGTCTCAGGGAATCTTCTCCCTTCGCTTACCAGATGTGTGACCTTGGACAAGTGCCTCACCCTGTCTGAGCCTCAGTTTCTTCATCTGGAAAGTGGGGATATTAATATTTACATCACAGGGTGGTTGTGAGGATTAAATGAGGTAATTTCTATAAAGCCTCAGTGCAGCGTCCGACACACAGCATTGCACAAATGGTTGTGCTGCTGCTGCTGCTGACAGTGCTGGTGACGGTGGTGGTGATGACTGAAGACGGTGGTGATGATGTCACTGCAGATGCTATGATTAGAGATGCAGTGTGACAACGACGGTGGGAGTGATGATGGAAAGGACGGTGATGGTGACGGTGGGCGTGATGTGGCTGCCACAGGAGCGCTTAGGTCCTAAGCATCGTGACACGCATTTCTCTGCCCCAGTTGACCATGTTGTTCCCGAGCCTGGGTCCAGCCTGCTGACCTCCTTTGAGAAGTGGCACGAAGCAGCTGACACCAAATCCTGCTGTGACTACTCCCTGCACGTGGACATTACAAGCTGGTACGATGGCGTTCGGGAGGAGCTGGAGGTGCTGGTCCAGGACAAAGGTCAGTTACAGTCCCAGGAGGAGGCTTTGGAGTCCCTGGTTCCTGGGTAGATCCAAAGATTATGTGGAGCGAAAAATCCTTTTACCTGTACCTACTCTGATCGGTTATGAGCTGTGCACTGCCACATAAAGAGCGAAGAAATGGGCCACTCCTTCTAGTGTCTGTCCTCTCCTTGAAGCCCCCTGGAGGTGTCCCTTGCCCACAGAAGTGGGCCCAGTTTCCATAGCTTGGCGTGTGAGGCCCTCGCGGAGCTAGCCTCACTCTTCCTCCTCTGCTGCAACCTGTCCTGGGGACTTGCTGTCCTGGCTGCTGTTCCCAAAACCTGCAACACTGCAGGGCCTTTGCTCACACAGTTCCCAGGCTAGGAATGCCCTTTCTCCTCTGCCCGCCAGATGCCACTCTTCAAGACCCAGCTCAGCCCACACCTTCTAGTCCCCAATCGGAATTGCTGCGTTCCTGAATATCCAAAGCCAGTTACTTGGGACTCTTTGGGGGTACTTCTTCCATTGTGCTTGCATTGTGGGATGTTGGTTGTCTATCTGGCTCTTCCGTTAAGCCCCAAGCTCTGTTGGGGTGGGGGGCCATGTCTATACCTCTCCATCTCCCACCTTGGCTCCCCTATGTCTGGGTTCACTCCAGGTGTCCCTGTGCAGCGTGGACACTGTGCGGTGTGCGCTGTGTTGCATGAGGTCAGCTGAACAGAGGACACAAAGGAAGCAAAGAGCGACAGAGCAGGCAGAGCGAGCAGGGCACGGGTGCTCAGTCCGGAAAGGGCACAGGGCTCCCTGCGCGGGCAGCCTGGACGGAGGCGCTCCTCGGAGAGCGAGGGCGTGTTCGCGATTTTTAAAATACATCTGCTATGTTTCTCATTATAAAAGTATCATCATCCCCTACATTTGAAAAGCCAGAAAATAGAAGGGAAAAAACCTTTCTTCTCCTGGTTCTGTCCACAGTGACAGTTTCCCCTTCGTGGAGAGGATTACGGCCTCCTCGCCGTCTCCGGAGGCGATTCTCGCTATGCGTCCGCGCGGTAGCTGTCGTTTGCAACCCTTCTTTTCCACTTGACGTTCTATGAGTGACGTGATTCTTCATCAGTAACTTTTTAATGGCTTATGATATACAATTTAATTGTTAATTTGCCCAATGGTATTTATTCTTTTTGAGAGGCATTTAGGTTTTCTGTTTGTTTTATTATAAATCGTGTTATAATGAACATCTTTGTATATAAATGTTTGTTTGCATGTCTACTTTTCTTTCTTAGATTTCCAGAAATGGAATTAGGAGGTCAAGAGTTTTAGCATTTTTCAGGACCATGCCGCTTACTGCCTAATCGGCTTCCTGAAAGCGGCGTCCACGTGTGCGCCCACAGACGCCGTGCTGGAATCTCCCGCCCTGTGCGCTTCCTCCATTGGGTGTCGCTGCTTCTGTAAAACCCTTGCTAGTTCCGTGGGTTAAGGGCATTCTGCCATTGTTGCTTTCATTGCAGCTCTTTAATTACTAATTACGTTTAACATTTTGCGTGTCTTTTTCCTTACGTGAATATCCGATTATATTCTTTGCCCACTGATCAATTCGGATCTTCATGTGTCTGTTTAACATCAGAAAGACATCATCTTTCAATCGCAGTTGCTGTGGATCACATCACAGCCACACACAGAGTCGTAATCCAAGGCCATTGCCGATCTTGTATCTTGCTTTTCTCACCTAAGGTTGAGTCCTGAGCACTTTTCCACATCACTCCATGGGCTTCTTACAGGTTTAACAGCCTAACAGTGGATGTGGACAGGAGGGTCCGGGTGGATGCTGGGATTCTGGAGCTGTCAGTGAGGTTTACGCAGCTCCGGGGGTGGGATTGTTGGGGTCTTGGTGTCTGTCGCTTTGCCCTGGAAGAGGTCAGAGAGCTGTTTTCCTCCCCTGGCTGGTGACTCGCAAGGGAAAGGCCTGTGGACAGTTGAACTGTGGACGTGAGCCGGGCCGCTCCCTCCCTGGAAGGCAGTTCCGACAGGGCTCACAGCTGAGGGGCATCTGCCTGCAGCCGTCCCAGACTGTAGGGGACAGATCCTTCATTGCCCAAGTGGAGGTCTTGGGAGCTCATCACGCCACCCACTGCGGGCCATTCCAGTTCTTTGCCATTTCACACAGTGTGCAGGGACGTCTGTTGGAGCCATCCAGGCTGGCTGTGCCAGTATTGCTCAGAGCAAACAGCTCTGAGTGGACGCTGGGTGCTCCTGCCCTCGTGTGGGGCACAGTCCGGTCGGGGACGAGCGCCAGCCCGCCCCACAGGCTCACCCCAGTAGCACAGCTGGCTCTGTCTCTCACTTGGCTCCGTCTTCTAAGACTGGCACTCTCTCTTTCTCGCTTGTACACACATGTCCAGTCAGGCAACTTCCTGAGTGTCACATGCCTTACAGGAAGCAGCAAGATGTGGGAAGACCCTAGCAGCCAGGTGGCCTGGGCTCAGACCCCGCCCTCCCCTCCTGGCTGTGTGACCCAGTCACCAGTGGCCGCTCTGAGGCTCGCTCCCAGCCCCTGTCTGCAGCTCGAATCTGTCCTTGGACTAGTCAGTCCTGCCTTATTTTAGAAATCCCAAGGTACAAGAGGAAATTATTCTAGAACAGGCTGGTTCTGAGGCTCTGTGTGAACTTGGCAGCGGAGAATGACTATCCCTAGGGGTGGAATTTGTTACAATAAATCACTGGTAAGGGCATTCTGCCCACGATGTCCAAGCCACAGACCCAAACACCGTTAATAATAATTATTGGTTTTGTTGGATGTCAGCAGCACTTCAGTCTCAAAATAGAAACCTTAATTTAGAAACTGTTGAAAGGAGGAGAAAAAACACGTTGTAGTGAAAAGGAAAGGAACTCACATCGGCCAAGTGATTCCTGTGGGTCAGGCCGTTGGTTATTTTTCACAGAACAGTAATGCAAGGGCATTATATAAAAGGTATAAAGGGTACTATTCCCCTTTTTGCATGAACTTTCTGGATCTTTCTTCCAGAAATCTCAGTCTCTTTATCACATTGCCCTGTGTATCAACTAGCGTTAGCTGGTAGCAAACTACCCAGACCTCGGGTTTATGACATAGTCAATAGTCAGCATTCTGTTGGTTGGCAGCCTGGGCTAAGCTCAGTTGAGCAGCCTTCTGCAGATCTTGCCTGGGCTCACTGTGATGTTTGGGCCTCAGGTGGGTTGTCTGGGAGCTCATGAGTGATCTTTCACCCTCCAACAGCTCTGTGGGATCTCTTCCCATAGCGGCAGTGTTCCAATAGGGCGAGCCTAGATGCTGAAACACCTCTTGAGGCTTAAGCTTGGAACTTGTGCACATCATTTCAATTGCATCCTGTTGGACAAAGCAAGTCCAAAGACCAGCCCAAGTTCCGGAAATGGGGAAAAAGACTCCATCTCTTGACAGGAGGAACCTCAAACAATCTGTGACCATTTTAATGTGCTATAATGCCTCATTCTGGCCACAAATATTTATATTCCTCTCATGTGCAAAATACTCACCATATGCACCCATAAAAGTTTCATCCCATTACAGCAAAAGGCTCGAAGTCCAGTATCTCATTATCAGCGTTAACATAGGTACAGATGAGGCTGTTTGGGTGTGACTTCTCCTGATCCAAACACCTGTGGACTAAAAAGGCTTTAAGTGATGTATGCTACCCTCATGCAGCCAACATACAGTGTGAGACAGTGACAGGATAGCCACGGTAAACACACTCATCTAAAAGGAGAAAAAGTGGGAGGTACTCAGTCATGACCCCTTAGAAGTTCTGGGATCCAGCCAGCACGTGCTACCAGATCCCCGTGCACCGGGAGTGGGAGATACCCCTCAGCAAGGCCCGGGCTTTCTCTCTGGGTGCCGTGCCCAAGTTCAGGGGTTGGCAAACTGCACATAGCTTATGGGCCAAGTGTGGCCTATGGCCTGTTTGTGTATTGCCTTTGAGCTAAGAATGTTGTTTTACATTCTGAAAGGCTTTAAAAAACAAAGCAAACAACAGCAAAGAACAATGTGTGACCAAGACTTATGTGGCCCACAAAACCTAAAACATTTACTAATCTAGTCCTTTATCAAAAAAGTCCCCTGCACTAGGCCATTGTTTTGCTTAGTGCAGGTTCCACTCTCTTGGTTTGACCCTGTGAGATATAGTTTCTTTTAAAAAAAAAAAAACGCCTGCATTTGGCACTAACTTTCTCGACTTTTCCCAACTACACGTAGGAAGCTGCCAGAGCCCCCTTTTCATTTTGAGCCATCTCAATCTCTTTTAGTCAAAGGTGGTACAACTTTCTTAAAAACATTGTGGGTTTCCAGTGTATCAGATCCTAGTCTACTGAGCAGATTTTTTTTGAGGCAAGTGTATTTTAGGTGATTGTCAGTGTGCTGTGTGACAATGCCTTCAAGATTCTCAGAAGCCCTTTTGTCTAGCTGAGGAAGTTTACTGGGTACCAACTTAGATTTTTCTGAGATTGTAGCTAATAGTTACAGATATATCCCTGATGTGATCTTTTCCCTGAGGCCATTTTTTACTTTGAGAATTTTGTAGGCAGTCAGAGCAGAAATGAGAAACAATTTCATTTTCCAGTGCAGCGAATCATGGGCCTCCTGTGTGTCTGCTAAATTCTGCCTGCAGACTGAATACTTCCTTCTTTATCTCTTTCTCAGTTCCTTTCTCATCTCTCAGTTCCTTTTTATCTCTTTCTTGTTGTACCTCATCATATAGAGTTTTAAGAAGGCAGTTGACACTTTCAACATTCATGGAAATCATCTCAGCTAGATTCACAAGTTCTCGGGGGTAAATTTTGTTCCAAGTTCCCACAAGTGACTTTTTCTAATTATTTGACTCATTATGGGTCTTCCCTTTTAGACTCTCTGCTAAGAGTTAATTGACTATTTTCCAACTTTTGCTAATAGTTCCCTCACTACTCTTCCAGCCTCTACTCACCAGTCAATCCCAAAGTCAGGGCTGCATGTTGTATGTTTTGGCCATGCAGCACCCAACCTCTAGGCACCAATTTCTGTATTAATTAGCTTTTGCTGTATAAAATAAAAACCAGTAAAAAAAAAATCTAGTGGCTTAAAACAGCAACTGTTAAGACCATAGTGAATACCATCTCAATCCATTGGGATGATTACCATACCAACAAAAACAAAGCCAGAAAATGACAAGTGTTGGCAAGGATGTGGAGAACTTGGAGCCTTTGTGCACCGTTGGTGGGAGTGTGACATGGTGCAGCTGCTGTGGGAACAGTATGGAGGCTCCCCAACAAATTGAAAATGGAACTACCATGTGATCCAGCAATTTTACCGCTGGTTATACACCCAGTAGAATTGAAAGCAGGGGCTCAAAGAGATATTTGCATACGCATGCTCATAGCAGCATTATTTGCAGTAGCTAAAGGATGGAAGCAACCCAAGCATCTGCTGACAGATGGATAGATAAACAAAATGAGGTGTATCCATGCAATGGAATATTATTAAGCCTTAAAAAGAAGGAAATTCTTACACATCTTACACATATGTGAATCCTTACATATGGAAGACATTATACTAAGTGAAATAAGCCAATCACAAAGCACAAATACTAAATGATTCCATTGAAATGAGATACCTAGAGCAGTCGCATTTCTAGAGACAAAGTCGCATGGTGGTTGTCAGGGGCTTGGGGGTGCTGGGGAGATATTGTTTAATGGGGACAGAGCTTCTGTTTTGCAACACGAACAAGTCCTGGAGAGGGTTGCACGAGGACATGAATATACTTAATGCTGAACTGTACAGTTAAAAATGGTTAAGATGATAACTTTTGTGTTGTGTGTATTTTACTACAAATAGTAAAAAAACAGCAATTGTTGATTTCATCCTAACCCTGAGAGTAGTCACATCGGCCTGGGCTCAGCTGGGTGCTTCTGCTGTTTACTTCCGGCTCATTCCTGCCTCGGGCTTGGCCGGGATGGCTGGAGCGGCCAGGAGGGTTCTCCACAGGATCCTCTCACCGCCCATGGGGCATCCTCACGGTTTGGTTCCCAGGGGTGAGAGTAGAAGCTACAAGTCCTCTTGAGGTTCGGGCTTGGAGCTCGTGTAGTGTGACATCTGCTTCTTAAGTCACGAGACTGGCCAGATTCAAGAAGTGGGGAAATAGACTCTGCCTCTCAATGGGGGTCGCAGCAAGAATTCTGTGGATTTAAAGACATTTAGCAGCCTGTTAAATCTCTTACTCGAGCTCATCTCTATGTGAAATCATCTTATTTATTTGTTTATTGCTGGCCATGCCCACGAGCATGTAGACAAGGATCCTTTATGCCTTGTTCACAGCTGTATCCCTACTTCTGGAATAGTGTTCGTGCATAGTAAATATTCAGTAAATATTTGATCAGTGAAAAGATAAATACTCTGTGAAAAAGCATTGGACAATAGATTTTAAAATATGGCATAATATTAAGGCTTTAATTATAATTACTTTGATTATAAATAAGACCAAATCTTATCTTTATTAGTTAGCCATTTGCTTTTTCTTAAATTGTCTAACAATACTGCTTGCCTTTGTTGCTTTTTGCTTCTTGGTTTTTATTTTAATCCTTTTAAATATAAAATAGAACACAGATACAGAAAACCACACAAACCAAATGTGTCGCTTTATGAATTATTATGAGATTACCCCACTTAGACAAGGAACGGGATTTTGCCAGCCACCCCTGCAGACCCTTTCTTGGGCCCTGTTGCCATCACAAGCCCCTCCTCCTCCTCAAAGTAACCATTGAGGGATATTCTTTAAATAGGATTTTTAAGAATCCTTTGTTAAAATTGTTGCAGATATGTTAACAATGTTGGTTGTTTGCTTTTTATTTTGAGTTTTTAAGAATAAACTCACAGAAAGTTTCCATTGATAACAAGTCAAATCTATCATTACTTTTCATGGTAGCTTTTAATTTGAGATAGCTTTACCCTGCTCCGACCCTCCTTGGCAACCAGTTCTAAGGGTATATTTATTAATTCTACCACTTTTTTTTAATTCATTATTTCTACTCCTATCTGTATTGTTTATTTCTAATTCCTGGTGAATTTTCATTTTGTTCTTTTAAAATTGCTTGTTGTGGAAGCTTATTTGGTTTATATACTCTTCCCCATCCCTTTAAAAAACAATAAAATGTTTAAGGCTATGAATTTACCTCTCACTATGATGTTACCTGTTTTCCCATTGATATTTTTTCTGTGTCTATAAACTGAGTTTCAGTTTTTGTATTTTTTAAAGAAGTTTATCTTTACAAGGAATACAATATCTATTGTCATATTATTTTTATTTAAGTCTACTCGATAAATTAGAGACTGATATTTTTATGTTAATCTCTGAATACAATCTTTAAAAATTTTCCTTATCTTTTGGGAAAAAAATTTTATTGCCATAGTTTTCTACAAAAAAATAGATTTTTGGCTTGTCTTCACTATTGCTTAGTGTAAAAAACTGAATCCCATTTAATACTTTTGCTTTAAATTCTTTTCTTTCTTATCCAAACATTTCCTGATTCCATTAGGAAACCTTACTTGCCTAGCACATGTTACAGATGTGCAAGACAAAATGATATATAAGATGCAGCGTCTGTCCTCAAACAACTTGAAGGTGAATTAGGGAAAAGTCTGTCCCCTCCCATCCCCTACTGCCCCTGGCCTGCCAGTGTGCTGTGTGGTTAAGTCCAACATGTGACCTTTTTGATCCCTACTCACTCGTTCCATCCCTGCAGCTCCTTTCTTGGCTCAGAGTGGAGCCCTGCACCTCTGCCAGGTGCCTCAGCACCCCCACCTGCCTCCATGTCTCCTCGCCTTTCCGCACAGCGTCCGGGCAGTCCCCTGCCGCAACAGACTGACCACACCACACCCTTGCTTTGAAAGCACATGCTTTCCTGAGAGGTGCTGGGCGCACAGCATTGTGAACGTACTGAATGCCACGGACTTGGGCAGTTTCCTCTGGTTGTGATGGTGAATTTTATGTTCTGTGTATTATGGCACAATTTTTAACAAGTGGGATGAGAACAGCTCATGCATCAGGATGTTCTAGGAACTGCACAACCTGTGTGCATTCATCCTGCTTGTCGTGCATGCCCACGGACACCCTCCCTCTCAGCCTGGGGGCTCTTCTCCTCCTCTTCCTCCTCCTTCTCCTTCAGATCCAGCTTAGTTGTGACCTTCCCCAGAAGCTTCCTGTGACTCCTGCCACACCCCCAGACTGGGTTAGGTGTCCCCGCTGTGAATTCTGGCGGCACCTTCTCTCCTGGGGCTACCGCTCTGCACTCCATCCTTGATTCACTGGAAGGACATGCTTCTTTTTTCTTAAGTGTATTTTTCTGTTCTTCTTTTTATCTCGACACAGGCATCAATTCCTTCCAAGTCTACATGGCCTATAAGGATCTCTACCAAATGTCCGACAGCCAGGTAGGTCCCTGTCTCCTCTCCGTCCTGCAGCACAGGCAGGGGAGACGCTGAGAACTGGCAGAGAGTGCTCTGGGCTCGCTCAAGTCCTGGTTCTGGCACTGAATCGATGTGTGACCTTGTGTCAGTCATTGCCCCTCCTGGGCTTTTGTTCCTCTCTGACCACAGGAGTGGGTGTAGTGGGGTCCCTAGCATGGTGGCTCCCCAACCCAGCTTGTCTTCGGCATCATCTGGGGAGCTCATCCCAAGTGCAGCTGTTCAGAACACGTTGCAGACGTCAGCAGCCATACTTCCCGAAAGCTGTGCCGTGGGTTCTGGGGCTCAGGCAGCGCCGGGAGCCATTTTGCCAGCTCTGACAGGGGAGAGCCCTGGCCTTCCCTCGCGCCAGCTGCAAGATGTTAGGCAAGTCACCTCCTTTCTCCGTTTTGTCATCTAGAAGATGTAAAATATCTGGCCCCGCCAACGTCAGACACTTGTTAGGTAGGCTCAAGGAGCTAGGGAAGATGGCGGTGTCAGCTGTTCTCCAGGTGTGGAGCTGCACCTGGCCTTCTTACACTGCTGGGTCTCCTGTGTTACTTTGTTGTCGCTCCCCTGCCCCGACTTGCTACTGGGGTGAGAGGCCGGGCGTCTAGAGCCAGGCTGCGTGGCTGCGAGCCACGGCCGTGCCAGCAGCTTGCTGTGCAGTCAGGGGCGGCTTTCCCGACCTCTCTGTGCTTCAGGCTTATAGAGCACTTGCCTCACAGAGGTTGTCAGAGGATTGAATGATTCAATACAAGTGAAGTTCTAGGGCAGAGCCCGGCCCAGAGCGTGCCATGCAGGTGGTAGTGAGCTGTTACTGGTTATTGCCAGGGATTTGGTGGGCAGTGGGAGGGTGTCCTGCCTCTCAAATAAACACTTGGGGTATAGAAAACAATCTGCCCCAAGGTGCCCTGGAGGGCACCAGCAATCAGCAAAAGGCATTTGAAAAACTGAAAATTGGTTCAGTTTTATGGAAAAAAATACCATGTGACATGTAGTCATGTGACATGCAGGCATAATTGTGATGTCACCTGTCTCATTCTAGCCACCAAAGCCCGGTCATGGGTGGAATCAAGCAGTCCTTTGGTGTGGTTTCCCAAACATGCCTCAAAGTGCCCTCTGTTTGTGTCTACATCTGCAAGCTCACATCCCGGGGGTGTTGTCTTGCATACATGGAGAACAGAGTTAGGATTCCAGTGTCCCTGAGGAGGGAGCTTGGTGGCTTTGGTCCTCACTAGGGAAAATGCCTGATTGCAGATTCTTCCCAGGCAGGAAGAGGACGCCGGACAGTGGGCAGCACCTGTCCCGGCCGGCTGAGATGGCGCCGGGCACGGCGCATGTTGCCTGAGCATCGGAGTTATCAGAAAGCCGGTTCTCCACCCCACTGCCCTCCGTAAAATGACGTGGTTCGGTTTTTGTAAAGGTGTCCACCTCTCCCGTGGAGATGAGTGGCTGTAGTACAGGTTTAGCAGATTTGGCTACAAATTTTCAGTGAAACTAAAAGTGGCTTCTCAGCACCGCTTGTCGCCATTCACAACTGCAGGTGTTTCAAAGGAGCCAAGTGAAAAAGAAGGCAAAGGGCTCAGACAGGCGCTGCGGCCACCGTGCAGTCACGCCCTGGCAGGGCTGGATGGGCTCCGCCCTCCCCACCAGCTCCTGCTCTTGGGTCTGGAATGTGTCACAGCCCAGGACATCCTTTGCTCCCAGTCGGCGGAACAGCGCGTTCCAGCAGCGCGAACAGAGCAGCCGCGCGGGTCGTGAGGCCGGGTGGCGGCGTGAGCAGAGGAGCGTCTCTGTCAGCGGCGGGCTGCACGTTCTTGTCTCACGCCGGTCCCTGTCCATCTCTCCTCAGCTCTATGAAGCCTTCACCTTCCTCAAGGGGCTGGGAGCTGTGATTTTGGTGCACGCCGAAAATGGAGATTTGATAGCTCAGGTGAGTGCTGGGAATTCCTCCCCTTCCGCTCGGTCTGCCGCTCGCTGCGAAGGGCCGGGGCGGTGCCGGGCAGCGCGTGCCTGGCGGCGAGGGGCCGAGACAGGGCCTGGGCGCCACGCCGGACACTCCAGGCGGGTCGCCCACACGCCTTCGGCAGGCCGCCGTGCCTCCAGAGTCTGCCGCCTCCCCTGTAGGATGGGGCGGCTCAGCGCCCTGCGCGCCTTGCGCCTTGCAGGCTCGCGGGGCGGCGGGTGAGCGTGGGAAGGAAGACGGCTGCGCGCTGGGCCGGCGCGGCGCGAAGCTGGCGCTGCGCTTCCTCTTCCCGAGCTGGCGCTGGCCGAGCGGCGCCCGGGCTGGGAGCGGGTTCCAGCCCAGCCTCTTCATCTCCCAGCCACGCGACGTCGGGCAAGGGCCATTGCCCCACAAAGACTCTCAGTTTTCATCCCCAACACCTACCTGGCAGTGTTGCTGTGAGGATTAAAGGATAACTTGTGCTGTGTCGTCTAAACGTTCCTTGCTGAAAATTTTGTCCCCAGATTCACAGGTTAATGTACTTGGAGGTGGGACCCTTGGGAGGTAATCGGGGGTAGATGAGGGTACAAGGGTGGGGCCCTCAGGGTGGGATTGGTGGCTTCCTAAGGAGAGGAAGGGCGGCCTGAGCCGGTGTGCGACTGGCAGGGAGGCCCTTGCCGGATTCTGGCCCCTCGGTACTGGAGCTCCCAGGCCCCAGAACCACGAGAAACAAATTTCTTTTCTGCATCAATTACCCAGTCTGTGGCGTTCTATGACAGCATCAGAAAACACACTGGGACATCGTGTGTGTGGAGTTCAGTGTTGTACACACGACGGCTGCAGCCGTGCAGACATTTTGGGCAGGAAGAGACATGAGCACAGTTTGAACCTTCTGGCTGTGGGGTGGAGAATTTGGGGGGAAAGAACGAAGTCAGGGTGACCAGCCAGGTTCTACTCCAGCAATTCTCGTAAGAGATGAAGAGAGGAGACAGAGAACAGAGAGGTGAGAGAGATAGGAAGGAAGCCCCATTTACAGGACTCATGCATGGATTGCGGGGGAGGAGGGGGAGGGAGCCGGTGGCTCTGGGGCTCTGATGCAGAGGTACCCGTCAGTCACCAGGCCGCCTCGTCAAGACCAGGCAAAGAGGGGAGAGTCTGGATGCAGCCATAACAGTAATTAATGCCAGGCACGATGTGAAGGACTGCATAGATTGATACTCAAAACTACTCCATGAGTTAGATATAATTATCCCCACTTTATAGGTAGGGAAACTGAGGCTCGGATATGAATAACTTGCTCCCTGTCACATGGGGCAGTAGAGCTGGGATGTTAGCCAGTTCCTGCTGGTTCCAAAGCCCAGGGAAAGAGCAGAGTGATGGTTAAGTGCTTGAGGCCTTACCATTAGTAAGGTTGAGCTTTATTTCCTCTTACCTGTGTCCTTGCAGTTACTCTGGAAAATTGAAACGCTTTAGAATTCAAAGTAAAAAGTAAACAGTGCCTCAGTTTCATCATGTAGTAGAATTCTGCCCATTGATAACAGATTACTGAGTCCAGCCCTCACTCAGGAAGAAGGGATCACACAGGAACACTGGGAGGTGAAGCCCTGGGGCCATATCCGAAGCTGTCCACCGGAATGTCTTCACTCCCTGTGATTGCTCCCTGCTCACATGCGGAACTCGGTTCCTGCCCCCCACTGGGCCTCCAGATCTCATCTTGTGACAGCATTATCGCAGAGCCTGGGACCTCACCGTCGGGCGGGGGTAGGGTGGATGCGGCTGCTTGGTTGTACTTCCTGCAGCCGCTGGTCTGTGACACTAAAGCGGGCGATTCCCGCCCCCACCCTCCCGGCACATCGTGACAGTGGGACGCGGGCAGATGCTCCTGTTCAGCTAGGGGCAAATGGAGGCATCGAGGAGTCATGGGCTCTTGGCGACTCTGAAACGCAGCTGGCGGATGTGAGGTCTGAGAACAGTCCCCCTGGTTCTTGGCTCCTCTGTCTGGGCTCTTGGTTCCGTCCTCTGAGTTGTTTATCCTTTTTCATGAAAGGTATCAGTGACTAGTTTCCTCAGCCTGCTTCCTGCCCGGTAGGATTTGGGGACTCCAGCTCCTCCATGTCATATGCCTTTGTCCCATTCAGTCTGACCTGCCCGCGTGTCGCTAAAGCAGTTCCCCCGAAGGCTTTGTAGGGCTCCCGTGAGTCCCGCCGGGGCCGATGCCGTTGCACAGAAGACAGGCACAGCGTTCTTGCGGGCGAGCCGTGCCTGTGCTGCTGGAGAGCTGAGGGGCAGCCGGGGGCTTCCGGGGCTCTGCTGTCTGTTGGGAGCTTCCACAGACACATCTTTAATTCCTTTAAAGGGCCTTTTCTGGTGACAGATGATGCTGGGAGGCACACTCCTTCTCTGAGTTGTTAGCTGAAGTTTGTAGAGCTGCACTGCTAGTTTTATCTGGGAGTGTTCTGGATGTGGGATTGGTTCAGAAGCCATTTCTTAAATTTATATCTTTGTTCTTTGGGGAGACTTAAAATTTTCAAAGCCATCATGCTCTGGCTTTTTTTTAACAGCCCTTCCCTGAGTTTCTCTCTCCCACACACATTCTACTGTAAGCAGCAAGAAGAAACAGGTGGTAGCTTCAGTGCTTTGCTGGGGAATCTCCTTAGCTGAACCCGCCACTTCACTAGGTCTGATCTCTGCTTTCCGGCTGGGCGAGAGTGTCCCTGAGCTTTCTGCCGCCCCGTAGCAAGGCTGCCCCTCCAGTCTCCGAGGCACGTTCCTCATTTCCCGTGCACGCCACCCTGACGCCCTCACAGGCTGTTTCTAATAACCATCTATTCAAGGCAGTTGAATATGCTCCTTCAGAATTCTTCCTTCCTTTACTGTCCGGTTCCAAAGCCACTTCCACAAACTTAGGTGACTTCTATGGTAGCACCCTACTTCTGCCACCAAATCTGTGTTGGTTATCTATCGACTGCATGGCTCGTCACCCTGAAACTCAGCATCTTAAGACAACAAGCGGTCATTTTCTCATGGTCCTGTGACTCAGGAATTTGGATGTAGCTTGGCTGGTCCCTCTGGCTCAGGGTCTCCCAGGCTGCAGGGAGGGTGTCAGGTGGAGCTGGGGTCATCTCAAGGCTCGGGACAGGCAGGATGCACTTCCAGCGTCACTCCGGTGGTTGTTTTTGGGATTCAGTTCCTTGCAGGCCATCAGACTGATGGCCTGTGCTCTTCGCTGGCCGGTGGCCAGAGGCCTCCGTTGGTTCCTTGCCACCTGGGCAGCTGCAGCATGGTGCCGGCCTCCTTCAGAGTGACAAACCAAAGGGCAGGAGGGGGTGGGCCAGGTGGAAGCCAGAGTCTCTGTGACCTTACCAGAGATGTCACGTCTGTCATGTCGTGTTCTGCTGTCAGAAGCAAGGTGCTGGATGGAGCCCAAGCTCCAGGGCAGAGGACTATGTACCGGCATGACAGCCAGGAGGTGGGATCCCCGCGGTCATTTAGAAGTGCCTGTCACACCACACATGCCTGAGTCCCCGCTGGTTTTAAACTTCATAAAAAGGGAGCCATGTGGCATGTCCTCTTTTATATCTGGCTTCGTCTGCTCAAACCTGGGCGTGCGAAATTCCTCCCTGTTGTCAGTCGTAGTGATAGCTTGCTCCGGTGGAATTCCATTGTGTGAATATGTCAGGGTTATTCCCCAGCTGTTGGATTATTGGATCGTTTCAGATTTGGGACTTCCGTGTTGGAAGCTTCTGTGCACGTGCCAGCCCATTCTGTTGTCACACCTATGCTCACGTTTCTGTCCGCGTGCGCCGAGGCTCGGGCTGGCCGGCTGTGGGCCATGCAGACCTCTGCCTTAGCGGTCACTGCCGCATGGTGTTCCAGAGTGCGCCAGCGCGGGGCGCCAGCGCACAGCCCGCACTCCCCAAGTCCTACGTCAGGGGCTCGGCTTTCCCTGCTGCCGACAGAGGACCTGCCTGTCACAGCTCTAGGACGCCTGTCGCCTCTGGACATCTGCTCTCCACCGTCCAAAGTCTTGCTTCTGTTGTCTGCATTTTCTTGGTTCTTGCGCATCTTTTTGTTACTTTAGTGGGGTTTCAAAAGGAAACGAAAATAGCGCGTGTGCTTAGCCCGTTATCTTTAGCTAGAAATCCCGCCACATCTTTGTTTCCCCCCATTCCCTCTCTTGTCCTCCCTCTCTCCCTCTTTCCCTCCCTTCCTTCCCTTCCTTCCTCTGTGCATATAGAAATAGTAACTGACATTTAAACAATTTTGCATAGGGATTTCTCCATTTCAAAAAATCTTTTTGTAAACAGTTTCTAAAAATGCCTTGTAAACACCATCTTCAGTAGCTGAAATCATTCCACTGTTACTTAAATCCACTCCAGCTGTTAGAGCTTGAAATTGTTTCCGGTTTGCGTCCTTGTAATAAACTCGAGCTTAATAACCATAGACGCACAATTGAAACTGCGATTTTTTTATGGTCGCTAGGGCTCGGGGTTCATGGTGAGGTTGTGTCCAAGATGATGGCACAGAAACCGCAGAAGTCAGGATCAGCAGCACACAGCTGGCATCTGCGCAGTGAGAGCTTAGTGTTCGTGGACGGAGGAAACTTTGGCACAGATGGGTTCAGATCTGGGCCGTCAGACAGGGAGTGGTTTCAAGGTGACGTGATGGGTTCGAGGTGGTGGTTCTGTGCCAGAAAGACAGGCGCTGGGAAGAGGAGTCTGGGCTGGAGATATGAGAGCTGCTAACGTACCTTCCTGTGCTCAGGTCTCATGCTGCGCGTTGTACGCACTGTCTCAGCTACTCACGGTGTTGCTCCACAGCGCAGGCACCCGTGTCCCTGGTGGCTCAGAGAGCACAGCTTGCCCAGTCACAGAGACGGCCCATTCTGGAGGTGGACCCCAGTTTAGGGCGCTTTGATTTCAATGCCGCGTCCTACCCAAACGCCATGTTTCTTACGGAGGAGAGCCCTGCAGGGAGACGTGGAGAAGGGAAGGGTGCTTCCTCACGTTGCCCCCAGGAAGTTGAGCACAACACAGGTGCTTGTGTGGATGTGCAGGGCTGCAGGGAGAAAGGGGGTGAGCATGGCGGAGGGGGCACCAGCTCGCTGCCCCTCCGGCTCACTGTTAGTCCTTGTGCAAGCTCCCCCCACCCCCCGCCTCCGGCCTCAGCTGCCCTCTGTGTCTAGGCAGGGCGTTGGAGGAGTGACTTCTCCCAGCTCTGATGTTCGGTGATCACTGACTCTTTGGCTCTTGTCTTGCAGGAACAAAAGCGGATCTTAGAGATGGGCATCACAGGTCCTGAGGGTCATGCCCTGAGCAGGCCTGAAGAGGTAAAGACTCCTCCACTTGGACATGACTCTAACATCTCTGGGTGCTCACCCTACGCTGTTCTAGCCGGGACAGCCCAGCCAGGGTCCCTGGCTCCTTCCCATTCCCTGTGCAGGAGCTTCCCAGCCCATCTTGGCTTCCCTGGGAGCCCTGGGGCTGCAGGTCACTCACAGGAGCCAGAAAGAGGCTCACTCAGGGCCCTAGACCTTCACTCCAAGGCCCCACAGAAGCCGCAGTGTCCAAACTCCATAGGGACTTTGTGTCTTGGATGATAGGACGGTGGAGCCACATGCCCCAAGCCTAGCACCCGGGAGAAAATTGCCCCCGCCCACTGTGTTCCCAAGATTTGAGAATGGATGAGCCCCCTGTGGGTGGCAGTATGTGCACGTGTGCATGTGTATGCCTGTGTATATGTGTGTGCATGTGCGTATGTGTGTGTCCATGTGTGTATGCGCGCATGTGTGTGCATGTGCGTGTGTGCCTGTGTATATGTGTGTGCATGTGCATATGCGTGTGTGTCCATGTGTGTATACGTGTGTGTGCGTGTGTGTGTGTGCATGTGCAGGGAAGGAACTGAAGGAATGCAACGGGTGCCGTAGAAGCCATCCTTTGTGTTGAGGATGTTTCCTGAATGTCCTTGTCAAGTTTTTGACTGGTCTCCTGGACCTCTGCTCAGGTCCTGGCCCTGTGCTGGATGCTGGGGACACAAGACATGAGTGTTCAGGCTGCTGTCCCCGAGGGGCTCTAGATCGGCCCAGTGCTCCTCAGGAGCCATTTGTCCCTGGCCGTGCTGACAGCAGAGGGAACCGGGAGGCAGTGTTCACAAACTTCTGTAGCGCTTGGATGTTAGTGTATCCAGGTGTGTGACCAGTGGCTTCACCCTGGGGAGCAGGTAGAGGACCGTTCAGGTGTTGGACCCACATGTGCTTTCCTCCTTTGATGTAGTAGATTTCCCTTCTGACCACGTTTAATCAAGGAAAATTGAAGGACCGTGATTGCAGGAGGGCCCTGGGGGGGCAGTGGCTGTGTCCCACCCCTCCCCCGTGACTTTGCATTTGCCGTGCCAGCTGGAGGCCGAGGCAGTGTTCCGGGCCATCACCATCGCCGGCCGGGTCAACTGCCCCGTGTACATCACCAAGGTCATGAGCAAGAGTGCGGCGGATGTCATCACCCTGGCCCGGAAGAAAGGTCTGCAGCCGGCCCTGGGCCTCCTGAGGGTGGTGGGACCCCGGGAAAGGGGTGTCCAGCAGGTCCACATTCACTTTTGGAGCCACTGCCCAGGGCAGAGACCTGCCAGGAGTGGCAGCCTGAGCTCCGGGCCTTGAGGCACATTTTGAGGGAGGGTGGGAGGCAGGCAGAACGTGGGATGTGGAGTTGGCTTTATGGGTTAGATTTCTGGTTTTCCGTGTGCTAGCCCTGTGACCCTGGGCAAGTCAGGGGCGTGTTCTGAGCCTCGGTTTCCTCATATGTAGCTGGGTAACGATCCCTGCCTTGTGGGGCCCAGGGAGACCACATATTTTACAGCTTTGCCAACTTTAAAACTCTCTCCAGAGTTTCAGATGGAGCCAGGGCAAGATTACATCATGCCGCCTTCTCTCTGGCCCACCGTCTGGGCACCAACCCGGGGTTGGGCTCACCTGGGCCCCTCCAGGACTACACGGCTGGTGCCTTCACTCAGGGACCACTGCGGGGCTTGCAGGAAGAGTGTCAGCTGTGGGTTGGGAAGGAGCAAGGTGTTCTCCCGGAGCTAGAGGGTTTGGGAATAGCCTTGTGCTGGACACGGGGGAGAGCCAGTCTAGGAAGTCAGCTGCCCAGCTCTAAGACTTGCATGTGTTCCTTGTTCTCTTTGAGCTTCTGTTTCTTCCTTTCTGAAATGTACCCAGAGAGCCAATGCATGGAGTCCCAGGTGCTGGGCAGGTGGTAGTTAACGTCCTTCTTAGCTCCAGATCAGCCGTTCACTTCCTGCCTCGGTGTCCCCATCTTGAGAGGGGCTTGCAGCACCGTCCTGCCAGCCGACCTGAGGACCATGCTAGGGGCCTGCTGAACAGGCCCTAACCGGGCTCGGGCTTCCCAGCAGGAGACCCAGAGGGGCCTGAGTGCAGTCCTCGGGCCCTTTTGACAGTGAGGTCTGTAGTCCCCAAGAATCAGCAGACCAAGGATGAAGAAGGAGGCCCAGAGCGGTCTTCCCTCCCAACTCAGAGAGAGACAGACAGACAGACAGAGGAAGGAGGGAGGGGTAGATAAGGAATGCCCCTTACACAAGCTTGGTGGCTAAAATCCTTTGGTCCTAATGACCCTAGGACATTCCCCTCGATAAGGTCAGCCCCGTTTTTTCTTGGGCCATGTGAGTCTGCCTGGGCGCTGCGGTCACAGGAGGGGCCGAGTGGGACAAATAGCAGAAACACACGCTCCTTCGGGAGTGTCACCACACTCGGTGCACCGTGCTTACGAGGCCTGGAAGCAAGTCGAACCACCTCTGTTTACAACGAATTTCAATAGGACACAATATCTAATCTAATATATCCAAAGTATTACTTCAACAAGGTATCTTGCATGATTTTGTCTGTTTTCTTTTCAAAATCCAGCGTGTATTTACATGCACAGCGCGATTCAGTTCAGACCAACCACAACGCCAGGTGCTCGGGAGCCGCACGTGGCTTGGGGCTGCTGTGTGGGACAGAGCGGCTTTGGCCCCCAGACTATGCAGAGACTGGGAGGGCACGACCTGGCTAGCATTAGCTCACTTTTAAAGATGAGGAAACCGAGGCTCTGAGAGGATGCAGAGACCTGGAAGCGGTGGCCGCCGGGGGTTAAGCCTGTAGGTTCTGGAGCTACGCTAAGCCTTAAGGTAGCCACTCGACACATGTTGCTATTTAAATTTAAGTTAAATGATGTTAAACAAAAGTTACAGGTTAGTTCTCAGTGGCACCATCCACATTGCAAGTGCTCGAGAGCTGCACGTGGCTAGCGGCTGCTGGTCGGGCAGCCCAGATACAGAGCGCCTGTCACCACAGAGACAGTGGCTGGGCAGCACAGCCCTGGAGCAGGAGCACACAGCCTGTGCTCCCGTCCCGCTGGGCAGCAGGGGCTCCCGGCTGTACCTCTTGGCACTGGTCTCCAAAGATTCATGCTCGGAGCCCTGGGACTCTGCCTGCAGGCTTCTTTCTGGGAGAAGCCATCGGTCCACCCCTTGGACAGCAGGCTGGCGCTTCTGGGAAGTTAGTGTGTGCGGAGCAGCCCTCAGGCTGGTCGACACACCCCAGCCCTGCTCCTGGGCTGGGACGGCGCCGGGGTGTGTTATGCAGCCTTGCAGCGTCCCCCGTGGGGCTGCGCGCCAGGGACCCAGGGCTGTGCCCTTTATTGGCCTCTTTCCTGGCCTATGTCACTTCCTCAGTCCCCAGCCAGTGTTTCTGCAATCACCTCTCAAATAAAACACTTGACCTCAATTCCTTATTTGAAGATCTGCTTCTGGCAGCACCCAAACTAAGCACATCACATCTCTGTGCCCTAGTTTGCAAATCTGTAAAAGTTGGTGATAATAGTAATGTCCAAATATTAAAGCAGTGACAGCACGGCAAGGGTTGCTGGGAAGGTCAGCCGTTGTCATCGTTATAAAGAGCTCGGCAGGGTGGCGAGGACAGGTGGGGTGGGCCTGAGCACTGCAGGTCGCCACAGTGCCGGCGGTGACCCCCCCAGGAAGATGGGCCACATCCTGGCTTCTGCCGGTCTCACTCTCCTGCCTCCAGAATCTTCCAGTTTGTGCCACTGACTCCTCCCTTGAGACCATTTGCTTTTAACCAGGCTCATTTGTGTTTGCCCCTCCCAGGCCCCCTAGTTTTCGGTGAGCCCATCGCCGCCAGCCTGGGGACCGACGGCACCCATTACTGGAGCAAGAACTGGGCCAAGGCAGCGGCATTTGTGACCTCCCCTCCCCTGAGCCCAGACCCCACGACGCCGGACTACCTGACCTCCCTGCTGGCCTGGTGAGAGCCCTGAGGACGTGGGGCTGGGGAGGCGGCCGGGGGCCTTAGGGCAGAGGGTTGACGGTGGGTGCACAGGCTGGTCTAGACGCGCTGTCGTAGGGGAGGCCTTGGCCCCGTGCTGGGAGAGGATGGTGCTCTGCAGGGTTAACCACAGGCCTTTAGGGACCTGAAGATCAACTGCACCCAGTAACCGTTCCATTCACATTTGTTGACCACCTCCGGTTCATTTAACAGCTGTTTAAGCACCCTCTCTGTGCCAGGCCCTGTGCTGTCCTGGGAAGTGCCCAGGATTAGGGTGTGAGACCAGGCTGTACCACCCTGGGCACGGCACGTTGCCCACAATATCTCTGTCACTTGGTGTGCTCAAGGTGGGGAGAACACAGTGCCTGCCACGGTCTTGCCCTTCCCAAGGAAAGGCAGGGACACGGGCCTTGGGCCCTGGAATCTGACCACTTCCTGCCTCTTTTGCTGCAGCCGCTGTCATCTCTGGGCTGCCAACAGGCCTTTCTATTTCCACATGTCCCCTCCCCCAGCCACACCACAGTCTGCTCTCAACAGGTGCCCCAAAATTTCAAAACCTAAATTGGACCAAGCCACCCATCTGCTCAGAACCCTCCAGTGATCTCCAGGTGAAACCCAGGCCCTCACAGTGACCCACCAGGCAGGACTCGAGCTTGTCCTACTCCCCGACTCGCTCCTCCAGCCCAGGCCTGGTGCTGACTCTTGAACACTGGCAGGATCATGCCTCAGGGCCTTTGCACTTCCTGTGGCCCTGCCTAGCTCTCTCTTTTCTTAGCTGTCACTTGGTTTCCTCCTGTTCATCCTTCAGATCTTCCCTGGAAGATTCCTTCTCAGGGAGGCATTTGCTGATCATTCTCTTTAACACGGCAGCCCATCCTCTCCAGCCCTGGCCACCACCTGCTCTAATCCAGCCCCTGCTCCCTCACTGCACCACAGGTCCCGCCCATGCCGCTTACTGCCTAGTCCTCTCCCTCCCCTGCCTGTGTCTCTCCTGTTCTCAGACGTATCCCTGTCACCCTAAGTCGTACCAGGCACATGGGAAGGGTGCAACACATTTTGTTGAATAAATTAGTGAATATAAGTTCTAGATATTCCATGTGTCTAGGTGATTCCTAATGTTCCTGGGCCTCTGAATTGGAGAACAGCCTCAACCTGCAGTTATAATCACAACATAGTGGTCCACTCATTCCACTGACTCAGGCGTCCAGCTCCAGGGCTCCCACATATCAAAAGGATATTTGCTTTCAAAACACTGAGTGACTAAAAGGCAAACCCCAGTGAACTTGAGCTACTTTGCTGTAACTGATACATAGTGTTTTTCTTTTTTTTAGACAGAGTCTTGCTCTGTCACCCTAGCTAGAGTACAGTAGTGTCATCGTAGCTCACAGCAACCTGAAACTCCTAGACTCAAGGGATCCTCCTGCCTCAGCCTCCCCAGTAGCTGGGACTATAGGCGCCACTGCACCCAGCTAATTTTTCCATTTTCAGTAGAGACAGGGTCTTGTTCTTGCTCAGGCTGGTCTCGGACTCTTGGGCTGAAATGATCCTCCCACCTCAGTCTCCCAGCGTGCTAGGATCACAGGTGTGAGCCTGAACCACTGTGCCCAGCCAATTCACGGTGTCTCGTTCTGCAGACACAGCTAGAGCCCCAGCAAGCCCTGTACCAGGCGCCTTCCATTAAGAAGCCAAATGTCAGTGCGTGTGACTTGCTTTGTAACATGCAAAGACATGAGGCCAGTGTCATAAATGGGACATCCCTGACTTGTGACACACACAGGCACGTGCTGGAAAGTTTCTCTCTTACTCACTGGCTTACTTATACATTCATTCATTCATTGGCAATAATACATTTTGCCTTCATTTTTAAAAAATTGAGATAAGATTCACAACATGAAGTTCACCACACACACGATCAGTTTTAAAGAGAAGAGGTTGGGATAGGGAAGAAAGTCGGCAGAAGGCCTGGGGACAAGAGTCTGCATTTTGGTGCCTGTTGTGTGCCAGGTGTGTCCCTGAGTCAGCTCCGTGGACCACCACGGTCCTGGTGGGAGGCCTTCGTCCTTGCCTGGCCAGGGGCGGGAGAGCCAGGAGACCCGACAACAGGCCAAATCGTGTCAAAGCAGGGCTTCCGTGAGGTGCGTGGAAACCGAGTCACCCCTTCCTGCGGGCCGTGTGTCCCCAGCCTCTCTCAGCACGGAGCGCGCACCTGCGGCATCCGGGGCACCCTGAGCGCTGCGGACCGGTGAGGCTCACAGGGCAGGAGGTGCGTGTAGCGCTCTTGCGGCTCGGCAGTTTAGGGTAGGGGCAGCTGTCCGCGTGTCTGGTGGATCCGTCTCTTCCAGGTAGGGAGGCGGAGGCTGCCTTGGGAGCCTTTCCCAGCCTGGAGCCCACACTAACACAGCAGCCGTCTGCTGGCACCCCGTCCAGGCTCGTTCCGGGTTTCAACAAGACGCCAAAGGCCAAAGGGCCTTCCAGTATCATTTGCTAATGCTGGCGACATGCCCAGAATCCTCATCCCAAAGCCTGCTGGGGTCTCGGCACCATGGCCTGTGCTGCCTGTCTGCAGTCAGGGTTTGCCCTTCACGATGAACTCAGATCTGACCTCTGCCTCTCCTTGCCAGTGGGGACCTGCAGGTCACAGGCAGTGGCCACTGTCCCTATAGCACAGCCCAGAAGGCAGTGGGCAAGGACAACTTCACTCTGATCCCCGAGGGCACCAACGGGGTCGAGGAGCGGATGACCGTCGTCTGGGACAAGGCAGTGGTAAGCGCCGCCGTCTCTCCTCTCAGGACTGTCCTAGAAACACCCTCCCGGCCGACGGGGCCAGGGCGCTGTGCGCTCTAGGCTCTCAAATCTCCCCTTGCACTTGGAGGCAGAAGCAGACGCACCAGCAAGGCCCATGCGGGGCCGCGTGACCCCTGAGAAAGCTGAAGTCCCGCAGAGGCCTCTGCACTCACAGAGCTGCGGTTTGCCTTTATGCTTTAAGAATGAAAACTGTTTTGTTTAGTTTTGAACTGCATGTTAGTTCGCATGGAGATGGCTTTTGTGCGTGTGTGTGTGCGCGTGTTTGTGCGTGTTTCAAGTTTGGGGGTTCAGGGGAAGAGAGAATGCTTGTTGCAAAAGGAGCCGCAGGCCACACTCTGTTCTGACCTCAAACCAGAGGATACCCCTCTGCGGGGCTGACTGGTCTCTTGCCGAGGCCAGGCCCTTGTGCGCTCTGAGGCTGGCGTGTTCCCGGCGGGGGCGGGGAGAGGCTCCCCACCCTGCGGGGCCCTCGCCCCTCCAGCCTGTTAGCGATGCTGTTCTCATCAGTGGGTTTTGCCTTCAGGCTACTGGCAAAATGGACGAGAACCAGTTTGTGGCTGTCACCAGCACCAATGCAGCCAAGATCTTTAACCTGTACCCAAGGAAAGGGCGGATTGCTGTGGGCTCGGACGCCGACGTGGTCATCTGGGACCCCGACAAGGTGAAGACCATAACAGCCAAAAGCCACAAGTCGGTGAGTCCTGGCCTGTCCATGGTGCTTAGAGAGATGATGCTTGCTTTGTAATCATTTTAGGAGCCTAAGATTAAAAATTATTTATGAATTTTACAACCAGAATGTGATCTGATACCTAGCCTGGTTCAAGTTTCTCCTCCAGTTGGAGAGAATGGGAAAGGGCTTAAAGCGGGTTCCCGAGCCGCTGCTGTGCTCTCAGTATGCTCGCTCTCCCCTGTACCCTCCCCCCCCCCCCCCTCCCCCCTCTCCCCTGTCCCCTCCCTTCTCCCCTCTCCCCTCCCCTTTCCCCTCTCCCCTACCCTCTACCCTTTCCTCTCTCTCTCTTCCCTCTCCCCCCTCCCCTCTCCCCTCTCTCTCTCTCTCTTTCTCTCGGTGGCTCCTGCCCAGAGACACGTGCATTCTTATCCACCTGACATTGCTTACAATTCCATGTAGTAAGAAGCCACAGGGCTCAGAGAGGGGAAGTGTTGGGCCCAAGGTTCTTTCTTCAGTTTAATTATCAAGCTGGAGAGGATTCCATCTGGCATAACAGAAACCTGCCACTTGCTGGTGGCCAGCTGCTAGCAGTAAGACAGGCAGGAGTGGCTCTGGGCACACGAGGGTGCACGTCCTTCCATGTTCCACAGCCCCACCCGCGACTGTGGGTGTGTCTGCTTTGCATCTTCTATGACCTTGATTTCTGCACCCAGCCTGCAAACTCACCAAAGATACAGAGATGGCACAAGACACCTTTGCTTCCCTGAAGGGCTTGCTTCGACACCCACTCTGCACACCAGCAGTGGCCTTGGGTCCAGATGAGCAGTTACACTCACAGATACAAGAGGCCACCACTTGGCCTCTGGCTCTGGGAAAGGACCTGCAGTGGGAGTCCTCTCAGCCCCTGGGGTCGCTCGCTGGTGAGGGAGGAGACAGCATGTGTGGTGACAGGACACCAGGCACAAGGAAGTCCCTTAAGAAAGCCACAGGAGCTACTCGCAGCAGCCACGGGCATGGCTCCTGGTCTCCGCTCGGCCACAGGAGGCGTGGCCTGGAGAGCAGAGTCTCAGTAGCTGTTCACTGTCCTTGTCCAGTCCGCCGGTTTGGGGTCATCAGCGTGATAGACAATGCTCCTAGCCACACCGGTGGCTTCCTGCCTCCCCTGTCTCCAGGAACCAGGGTCGTGGGGGACGAGCCCGAGGCTGTCCTCCTGCCCAGAAAGCCTGGTGCTGCTCTCTGCGCGCACGAGCCAGCAGGCACGGATTCTGGCTCCCGTCACCGTGAGTGCCGCGCCCGTGCGCTGGCTCTGGGAGGACAGGTGAGGCGGGGAGTGTTTGAGACGGTCTTACGAGTGAGCGGGCGTCTTGTCTGCTTCGTGGCGCTGTAACAGAATCCCACGGACTGGGTGATTTACAAGGGAAGAACATTTATTTGGCTGCAGTTCTGGGGGCTGGGAAGTGCAATCGCCTGTCACCACTCCCACCTTTCACTGCCGTCGCAGTGGCAGGCAAGCACAGCAGGAGTTCTGGGGTATGCCGACGACCGCCTTGGCCGGGAGCCACTCTTGCTCCGAGCGTCCAGTCACTGCTCCAGGGCCGCCTGCTGAGGGCCGGACAGGCGACACAGAGCACGCAGGCCCTCCCATTCCCGTGCCGCTTCCGTGCTCAGGAGCCGGGATTCCAGTCCCACCGTGGTCCGGCCAGATGCTGCTTTGTAGTTACTCTGGCTTCGTGTTTTCTGGGCATCGTCTCATTTGATCCTCACGGCACTCATCTAAGTTAGTCTGTCGCTATGTGTCACTAGGGATACGCTGAGTGAGTTCCTGCAGCCGCCCTAGCCAAGTGCCACTAACTGGGCTGTTTCCCCTAAGTTCTGGAGGAGAGAAGGTGGCAGTCGAGGTGCCAGCTGGGCCACGCTCCATCGAAGGGGGCCCAGGCCCCTGTCTAGGCGGCGGCCCAGCGAGCGTTGGGGCGCAGGTGCCTCGCTCCGGTCGCCCTCTCATCGCAGCTGCTGTCCTCTGCAACGTATAATCTTGCAAGGGTGCCAGTCATTGGATTTCGGGCCGCCGTGCCCCTGTGTGACCTCATCTTAACTAACGACACTTGCAAAACCTTATTTTCAAATAAAGTTGACATTCTGAGGTCTTCGACGTACCCTTTTGGGGCGCATGGTTCGCCCTGTAACAATAGGGGGTGCGCCTGAGCTTGCTGAGCCGAGGAGGCGTCGTCTTTAGGTTGGGCTCGGGGAGGCATCACCCCCTCTGTGTCAGGCCAGACTGGAATCCTTTTCGCAGCAGCAAGAGGGCAATTTAGGGCACCATGAGGCAGGTTGGGCCAAAGTTTGATTTACTCTGTCCAAAGCAATGCCGTTCACACTGCAGGAAAGTAATTTTTTTCAGAACAGGGATTAAGAAAGGCTGTAATATTAATGCTAATTTTTATAAGTTTTAAAAAATATTACCTTTCTTTTAACATTCCTTGTATAGGGAGAGATCATTCCTTATATATTGATCAGTGATTAAATTTTAAAATCTACTTTTCTATAAAAAGAAAACAACTTTTATTTTTTTTTACCTCAGTGGAAAACATAATTGCTCCCAAGTGCCACGGCCTAGGTGCACACGTGTCTGCACATCACTGACAACTAGGTTTCTAAAGCTTTTTTTATTGATAGATAATTCACGTTCCATAAATGTCACCATTTTGAGGTGTACAATGTAGTGGCTTTTAGTATATTGAGAAGGTTGTACAATTGTCACTGGTTTCACTGGTTCCAGCCCATTTTCATTACCCCTCCAGAGAAACCCTGTTCCCACTAACAGCTGGCCCCCATCGCCCCGCCCCGGATCCCGCCAACGCCCATCTGCCTCCCTTCTTTCTCTATGCACTTGCTCATTCTGGACATTTCACGTAAATGCAGTCATACAATATGTGGCCTTTTATGTCTTGCTGCTTTTGCTTACGAACAGCATGACGCCCATGACGCCCACGACGCAGCGTGGCCATGCTACTTTCCTTCTATGGCCGAGCAGAACACACTTTGCGCATTCATCAGGTGCCCTGCTGCCTTGCAAAGGGTTATGTAAAAGGAACTGGTGACAGCAGTCATCCCTGGGAGATGAGGGAACTGGGTGGGGCTCTTGGATAGAAGAGAAAAGAGGTGTTTTTAATTTTAATTGTTGGTACTGTTTAAAATTTTTAACATTGTTTGTATGTTGCTTTTGAGAATTGAAGCGATTGACTTTTATTTATTTATTTTTATTTTTTATTACCTCATATTATGGGGGTACAGATATTGTTAGGGTTACATATCTTGCCCCTGCCCCCCTTCCCCACCCTGCTCTGCCAGAGCTTCAAGCGTGCCCAGCCTCCAGGTGCTGTGCACTGCACCCACCATGTAAGTGCATACCCTTCCCCGCCTCCCCCTTCCACCTGTCCACCTCCCAATAACAGATTTTCTTTTAGATATTTCGGTTACAGTGTATATCTTTGCCTCTCCCTAAAAAGGGATAGAGGTAATCCCTTACCCCCCACAACACTCACCACATCCTTAAGATGTGGGTCTCCCCCCCCATCCCTGTTGAACACTACAATTTTTGTTTGTTTGTTTGTTTGTATTTTATTTTGGCATATTATGGGGGTACAGATTTTAAGGTTTCAATAAATGCCCTTTCCCCCCCCTCCCCCCACAAGTCTGATTCTCCAGCATGACCATCCCCCAGATGGTGCACAGCTCACTCATTATGTATGTATATACCCGCCCCCCTCCCCCCTCCCCCCTGCCCAATACCCTATTACTGTAGTACCTATGTGTCCACTTAGGTGCTGCTCAGTTAATACCAGTTTGCTGGTGA
>VSMD01092125.1:0-13878 GCA_008750895.1 Mirza zaza | reverse complement strand
ACAGTATTTTATGAAGCTGATTTTAATAGGGCTTTGCTATTCAACTAATAAGGTAAAATAGGTCTGGCTAATATCTGTTCTTCTCAGTCTCGAAACACCACCACTGGGAAAAAAACAGACAAAGAGAATTTACCCAAATTTATCTCTAAAAGCACTCCATCATTTGCTCAATCTAGTATTCAACTGGGTAGGTATGGTTTTGGTAAGACTTAGGATCTTAAATATGGTCTGCAGATATATGGGAACAACAACAAAAATAAAAGTGAATGCCATCTCATATGTTCTCTTCTTTCCATCCCAGAGACCGGGTAAAAATTTTGGCAAAAAGATTTACCTGGTAGCTATATTTTAAAATCTAATTCCTAATGATCTTCTCTCATGGACTTGTTAAAAGGGGACCAACTTTGACAGTATTTAAATAAAATAAAATAATATAGATCTTCTATATGAATCTGTTGGAGGCAAAATTTTCTAGATATAAACCTTCTAAAGAGCAGTGAATTCCTAGGAGGCAATTCCTAGAGGGTAGAGTTTACACTCTCATAATCCTAGTGTGTGACTACACCCATCATTTAAGTGACTTGGTAAATATTTCTAAATATATAATGAGTTTCTATAACAGTTTATTCTAAATCAGTTTATCAACTCCTCGTTCTCATTGCTTGGATGATGTGAAAGAAAATAAGTCAGTAAACAGACCCAATCAAAGGTATACTCCTCTTTCTTGAAGAAAGCCCAAGAAAAAAGAACATTAGCACAGACTGGCTGGATTCTCCAGATCTAAGCAGGATGACTGAGAAAAAAGAAGCTGGAATGTCTATTCATTTTAAGACAGATGTAGAGAAATTACCCAGAGATGGGACTTGATATATAATGCAAATTCAATTAAACATGCAGATTTTAATCACTTTCTTGCCAATGAGGAATAGAAAAAATAATTCTAGTTAATAATGAACTAATAAACCACCTGATTCTCCACAGCATTGTTTTCAAGATTACCACTGCTATGATAGCTTCTAGATTCCATGGACATATCCTTGAGCCCTTAACTGCTATATATTGGGGTGAAGGGGGGTGTCACTCATGGTATATGTCTTTAATTGGGCTCCATTTTTTTAATTATGAAATTCTAGGTATTCTTTACACAGATGTTGATGGACCACTCTGAAGCACTCCTGGATACCCCTGGGGCCCAGCCTTGGATTTTTACTAGTGTAGGCGATACTGGTGCTGGTTAGTTTATTTAAAAAACATTTTGATCTGCTAGCTTACTCTACAATAATCATTTTGATCCATAATTTCCTCCTCTATAAAATTATTATATAGAATGAAACAAATTAGATTATTTATTATAAAAGTTAAAAAAAACCAATAATAACATTAGTTGTGTGATATCCATTTCTTTTTCATTGTTCTTTGCTTGGCTATGTATTAGTGAGCCAAGTGATACACATAGTGGTTATTGCTTAAGGGGGAAGGAAAGTCAAATAAGTATGTTAAAGGTAAGCCAATAAAACTATATGGAAGAGAAAGGAATGTAAGGAATGAAGTGGGCTCTTAGGCTGCCTGGAAAAGGCCAGAGAGCCAGGAGTATTGCCCTCACAGGTGGCCTAAAGTGGTCTGTTTCTATTAGGTTTAATGACAGGGAGTGTACAAAGGCCCTGCAATGCCAATAGGCCATAAGAAATTGACACTATGTTTTTAAATGAGTGGTAAATGGGAAGAATCAATTCTAAAAAGTCCTAAATTCCATAGTCGGTATTTTGCAAGTAATATCCATTAATAAGATAGGTATATCATTAAAAAAAAATTATTCTGAATGTAGCAATTGTTGATGCTGCAAGACATATTTAATTATTTTACCTTAAGTTAGGGTATTTTTTAAAAGCTTTTTGGTCAGACTAGATTTTGGAGTTAATTTATATAATAAAGGAAAAATCAAGATGGTATAAAAATCTAAGCAAATATTACTACAATTACTCATGTGCCTTAAAATAGAATTTCTCATGGAATAGCTCTTGGTGACTCCTTTCTCTCTGATAGAGTGATTCATGAACATTTTTGTCCTACAATGCTTCAATATTTTTCAGTTTAGTACTACTGTTAAAATATGGCATTATGTAGTTTCATTATTGCTTTTAATAATCTAGCTGAAATTAAAGACAGTATATAAAAAGGCAGGCAAGGCAGTTGACATTTAGGACAGTGCATAAAGGCAGACAAGTTTAAAAGATGTAAAGAAGGTTGGCTTGTCCCACTCAGAGGCACACTGCAATAAATAACTTGGTCTGGGTACTGGCTCTGGGCCATGGGCCCTGGGCAAACACTAGCCTCTCTGGGCCTCAGACCCATCATAATCCATAACAGTGTCATGACAACCACCACCTCACAGGGCTGTAGTGAGGATTCAAAAGTGTTTAGCGTAGTGTCTGATGCAAAGAAAGCTAAAAATTCAAAAAATATTTGCTTTTGTTGTTACTAATACTGTTGTTATTGCTATTATAGCAAAATTAATTTAGACTACCAGTTTGAAAACAACATTATAGCAGAATGCTATAAAAGTACATGAATCCTATTTTCTGTTTGGAAGATCTGTCCAAATCAACTATGTGCACATATGGAAACAACATTCATCAGAAATCAAGCAGGTGGCAGGGAGGGAGTGGGTAAATTCACACCTAACAGGTACAATGCACACTATCTGGTGGATGGGCACACCTCGACTCAAAGGGTCAAAAGCAATTTATGTAACCAAAACACATGTACCCCCATAATATTCTGAAATAATAAAAGAAAAAAAGAAAATCATAAAAAATGTACAGGAATCCACTAACTTTCAAGTAGACAGAAGGCAGTCATTCAGAATGATTATTAAAATTACCACATAAAGTTGATTCTATGAGATGAAGAGAAAATAATAAGAGGGTAAAATTTACTTCAATTAGAGCCCACTAATAAAATTTTCTTTTAACATAGTGATACTGTAAATGTTGCTACATAATAGATTTTTTTCACCATTCTGTCCCATGATAGAAGGTAACTTTGAATGTCTTGCTTCCAAAATTTTATTGATTTCTTATTTAAGCTTTACTCTCTGCTTCTTTCCTTAGCTATCTTCCTCCTCATATATAATTTGTCTTTTGTGATGATATAAATTCTTAGGAAAAAAAGCCACATAAATAATGATACATTAATGTAAAAACTTAGGTGGGTGTAATAAAGTTCCAACTAGAAAAACTAATTTATGGAAAATATATACTGATAAACACTTAAGAGATAATGTCAATGAGTACATGTTCCTCTGAAATAGCTTCAAATCTGTTTCTCTTTGTTTCTTTTCTGAAGATATATTATAAAAATAATTAAAGTTTTTATATAGTTTATTATGATATGGATATATGCCACTCAAATGTGGAGAACCCCAGATAATTATTATGTAGAAGGGAAGCAACATTTCAAACTGAAAAAAGACAATATTCCTCATTATAAAATATATTTATAGAAAGTTCTAACTTTGATTAGTTTCCAACCATGATTAATTTAGATATGGTTTTAGGTGGTGGACAGGTATATATTAAAGGTGGTAAGTAAATGACATTTATAAGGTATTTTTAGCCATGGAACGATCTAGAAAGTAATATTCAGTAGTTACATGCTTTCATATGCTTTGTATTTTTTATGGATCAGTTTTATAGCTTGATGTAATTTATTATGCCTGCATAAAAATAGAAAAGTGGCAAACAACAGTGTTAACAGAATAGCTACATTTTCTTATATTAACTTTTTTCTAAGTCTTAACTAGTCAGAAACTTTGAAATTACTCTTTAAGAAAGAATAAGGAAAGAGATGAGAGTAGACAGAGAAGAGACATATTGAAGGATTTGGGAAGGGAATTGTACAGAGAGAGGAAAAGTTATAAAATGAGTCACATACACAGAATTTTGAGCTTAAAAACTGATTTTAGTTAAATTAACAATACTTGCTTCAGATATAACTTCAATTTCATATATAAGATATATATTATATATCTAGAATACTAACAGGTCATCAATTCATTAATCTTGTTTTTGTTTATATTTCCAAAGAATCATTTGTTTTTTAATGAAGTCTTGTGTTGATATTAGTGTATAGTTAGTACAGTAAATTAAAATTTACTCATATTTCATACCACTTAATCTATAGCCCCTTATATCTGAAAAATAGTTAATGCCAAGTAATATGACCCTAAACTCAGCTTTCCAATTCTCAGTAGATCACTGGTTCCAAAAGATTGCCTATGCAATGCTTCCATTTCTATAAATATTCTAAAGGGTACTTCAACGCTTTTATGAAATCAGGTGTCCTAACCTCTCAGAGGTGTGCTCCGTGAGGTAGCTGTAAAACTCATACTGAATTAACCATACTGTAGAGTTCTAGGCTCTAGGGCCACTGTATACCTGTGGGTCCCAGGCAAGGGGTATATTTTAAATTTTGTGGTCACTGTGAATGTGGTAGAGTTTATTGGATTTCTAGCTTTGATTTACTTCTGGAAACTTTAGAAATTAATTTGCGGCCCAACTCTGGCAATCCTATAGATATTATAGTGTGTCTTCTGATATACCAACTTGGTTTTTAGTAAGACAGAACAATGTTTATAAAATGTTGTGAAATTAAAAGTGTGTGTGTGAAATTTTTAAGTAATGATCCTTTTACTCAATAATTAAGCTTTATCCAAATAACTGTAAACTAATAATACATTTCTGTTTTTAAGAGCATAACAATTTGTTACTCTTTCTTCCTGGCTAAGTGTAATACAGTTGACTCTTGAATAGCACGGGTTTACCCTGCATGGGTCCACTTATACACGGATTTTTTTCAAACAAATGCAGATGTAAAATACGATATTCATAGGATGAGAAAACCTGCACATAGAGAAGGCAAACTTTGCCTACAAGTGGAATTTGCAGGGCTGACTGCAAGATTTGAGCATGCATAGATTGTGGTACACATGGAGGCAGGGAATTGGTTTACCAAGGGATTAGTGTAAACATTTGTATATATAAGCATTGCATTCATGAGGGGTATGTGCAAAAATCTTCTTGAGGCCTTAAGTTCATAAGTTCCTTATTATGTATAATTTTCCCCATTAAATATTTACATGATGGTGAAAGGTAAACAGAGCAAGACAAAGACATGCTAAGTTGCAGATACTGGCCCCTTTGCTAGGATCACTCTGTAAATGATTCCCACCCTAACACCAACCTCACAGCTCATATTCTTATCATTAAGCTATGAAGGACTACGATGGTGATGGAAATGGTCACCAATGCACTGACCATGGGCCAAATTCAAGGTGCTTAACTCTTGCTGAAAGCTGAGCTTGGACAGCCCAACTTCCAAAGTATCTGAAATACAATACCATGGATCCAGTAGAACATAAACACTGTTTTGTGACTATTTTCCAATTATAATATAACCTAATAAAACATACCTTCTATTACAAATAATAATGAATGTCATGGGTCAATTAATTAAAACAAAACAACTTAGAGTGTGCACTAGGTTGAATAGTGTCCCTCAAAAATTCATGTCTGCCTGGGACCTCGGAATGTTATTTTATTTGAAAATAGGGTCTTTGCAGATATAATTAGTTAACGTGGTCATAGTGGATTAGGGTGGGCCCTAAATCCAATGATGGCGTCTTTATAAGAGAAACAAAAAGAGATCTGGATATAGAATCAAAGACACACAAAAGGAAGAAGGCCATATGACTACAGGGTCAGCGATTGAACTGAAGCAGTTACAAACTAAGAAAACACCAAGGATTGAAGGCAACTGCCAGAAGCTAGGAAGAGGCAAGGACAGATTCCTCCCTAGAGCCTTTGGAGGCAGAATGGCCCTGCCAACAACTTGATTTCCAAATTCTAGCCTCCAGAACAATGAAAGAATACTTTTCCGTTGCATTAAGCCACATAGTCTGTGGCACTTTGTTACAGAGGCCCTAGCCAACTAATACGGGTATATCATGCCCATCTTCTAAGAGAACTCATTATGGACATTGTATTTCTTCTGAGTCTGACAGCTAGAGTACAGAAACAGAAACATAGCTCTAACTCACTACCACTGAAAAACTGAATTAAAGGGAAACACAAGGCCTACTGCTTTCTCTGTGATCATTTGATAAAGGCGTATGATTTCAGTTATATGAATTCTTTGTTGTAACAGCAACAATCACCACCACCACACAATGTGAGGGTTCAAAGTCCTGAGAACAAATCCAGAGGGATTATGCTGAAAAATATTTCAGATAGACTATTTTCTGAAACATGCCAACTCACGTAATATTTTACCGTTTTCCTTCTCTAGCATAGAATAGAAAGGTTTTTCTTTTCTTTTATGTTTTTGATTACACTTAGGTAGCAGAGGAAATATCAAGCCTGCCTCAAAGCAGAAAATGTCCTAAGGGTAAACAATTTTCCTACAATATATACAGTTACATCTAAATTATTTATACCAAACATTACCATTACATATATATAATCTTGGTTTTAATTATATAAGAAAAATGTGAGCCTCAAATGTTTTTCATGTATATCACTATATGAAGAATTAGGTTCATAATATAACTCACGCATTCAAAACCAGGTTTCTACAACTAGGTTTCCCCTTAGACCATGAATGCACAAAAGGATGCCGTATCACTAGTAAATATTCAGGAAAAAAAATTCTTATTAAGACAAAACACTATGAATACTGCTATGTAAAACTTTTCACGGTTAGTGGCTATATTTTTCAGTTTTTCTACTCATATTTTTTTACTTAATGAACATGTTAGGTAAAAATTTCTGGGTATGTGAGTCCAAATTGTTAATTATAAATGCCTCTACAATTATCTTACATTACCAATGGAACATAATAAAAATTCTTTTTTCATACTTTTTTATTTCTTTCTTTGGGAGGGGGAAAAACCCCCAAATCTTGTTAACTTTCTAAAAATAAGACTATATACTGTTATAGACTGATTTGAGGGCATAGTGTATTTTGGAAGGAATTTTCTTATTCTAGAATCTTTGTATATTCTTAACCACAATAGGAAAAATATTAGAAAAAATATAAGCATGGAGACAAAATCGTGAGGCATTTGTCACCAAAAAATGGCTTACTCAAGTGAAGGTTATCACCTCTGACATGATAAAAAGGCACTTCATCTCATTTTTCTAAAACTCTTAAGTACAGTCTTACCATAGGGGAAAAAAGTTTCAGACAAACCCTAATTGGGGAAACATTTAATGGATACCTAGCCAATATTCCTTAAGACCGTTGAGAGGATGAAAAATAAGGAAAGACTGATAAACTCTCATAGACTAGAGGACACTGAGGAGATATAACTAAATGCAACATCGTGTCCTATATTGTAACCTGTAACAGGCATTAATGAAAAAATTTGTGAATTTCAATTAAAGTGTGATGGCTGGTGTAAAAAATGGTTTTACTGATATTTTTAATAGAATATAGGCATATATAAATTTAGAACATAGCATTTATAGGAAATACAATCTTGAATTCACAGTAAATATTATCTAGAGCAAAGCTACCGTATAATAGGTACCTGACATGTATTTATTGGTACATGGATGGATGAATGATAAATACTAATATAAAAAATTTACTATCATTTTGAGCTACTTTAAAGACACCTGAAACAAAGTAATCATATCTGTATTACAAAGGAACTCCATTAATTATAATCAAAATGTCTCTCTTCCATTGAAAATAATCCTGAAATTTTCTTGATTTGTTCTTCATATTTCTAAATCTGCTTCTTTCACTAAATACAGAAGAGTCTTATCTATATTGTACTTCTCTTTTACCTAATTTATTTTATCTATTTTATTTTTCTACATATTGAGTGTGAATCATAGTGACTAGAGCTAGAGTCAAACTCTTTTTCTACAATTTAACAACAGGGTGACCTTGTAAATTACTTAACCTCTCTGTGTTTATTTTTCTCATCAGTAAAAGGTCTGACACACAATAAGTACTTCATTATTATGTAGCTATTATTATTTTGCTCATCACAGGGAATTTCTAAATTTCAAAGGTTTTCTCTTTCATTCATATTTCCAAAGTTAAATATCTTCTGAGGAAAGATATGCACACTCATTACTGAAATGGACACACCTTTAATCTGAAAAAAGTGTGGCATATCTTATGTTCTTATTTTTTTGACCAAGTAAAATGTTTTTATATTTTCATTAAGCTTTTCCTAGCTTTATTTAAAGCTATCTCTGCTTCAACAGGGGGCATATAAAAATGGGAGAGATAAAAACCTTACAACTAAAAAGGAGTCACCTAACAATTACAAAGAAAAATAAATAGATTGCCAATGAGTTCAATTTACACTCAACGGGGAGAATATACAAATCCCAACGTTTATTTAAGATCGGCTACTGTAAAAAGTTATAGAAGTATAGACATAAAGTTAATGTGTACCTGTGGATTATATAAAAAACCCTTAATGTCCATTCTATACTGAAAATTATAGATGTCTAAAAGAATGAAGTAAAACAGACCAAATCTTTCAATCATCATCTACCACATTTAGAGTTTTTATTTCCTTAACACTTAGACATTATTCAAACACAAAAAAACCCATGGTTTACCTTTCTGAGGTGGATAACACACATACCCACACATCTCAACACTGTGTTGGAAATATAAGGGCATTTTGAGAGATCCTTGAGATCAATGTCTTTCCTCCTTTTGGCAACCACCTTGTCATTTTCCCTGGAGTACTGCCAGAACTCATCCTAACTTGGATCTAAAAACTACTCTTCAAAGCTTAATCATTTCTCATCTCAACTATAAAAATTAAACTCTTCATAAATTTATATTCAGTACACTCAGGGGGGTGGAGACAGTGCCACCAAATTATTTTGTCATTTAACCCTGTCTTACATACTGTGGTTTCCTATATGTCTCAACACATTTCATAAATTGTTCCTCCATTCATTCCTATCCATCTCTGGCAGTCTTTGAGCTTTCTAAAGATCTCTTGTCCTCCAAATCACCTACTTATGATCCACCTGATTTGTCTATCTCTTACTATGAATTTCTGAGTCTGTGAGCTGTGATCTTGCTTGGACCAACTGCCTTACAAATTCTTTCCTATTACAAATAACTATTTTTTGTATCTCACTTCAGAAATGGTCCCTTCTATATTTATGGCTGACCTTTGATAAAATATTTGGTCCACTGAAAGCTGCTATTTTTTATTTTATTGTGTTTTTCTGCATCATTCTTCTTTAGAATCTAAAGGTTTAATATTTGCAAGTATCAAGGAAAAGTTTACTGATCTACACATTAATAGCACCCTTTCTGTTAAACTAAAATGTAATTGTTTGGTAATGGTCTTAGTAGAATGAGAAAGAAATGCAGGTCTCAGATTCATTTTTAATTAGTCAGTTAACATTTTAACTAAAAACATTCTAAGCCAAAATGGGTGATTACTAGTGCTTTGAAAATACTGAGAGTTTTTAAAAAGTTGGATATTGCTTACTCTGAAATATCCGGAAACTATAGAATATGATAAGCTTATTGAACTGAAAATCTAATCTATTAATATATCTAATGCTGTTCCTCAGCTCAGATTAATTTACCAGCACCTAATATATACTAAGAACTTAGAGTGTGTTAAGAACTGTGCCACATTCTTTACATACATTATTTCATTTAACCCTTTGATTATTATTTTCTTTCCCCATTTTAGAAGTAAAGATGTTGAGGCTTAGAGATTAAGTAATGTGCCTAAAGTCACACAGCTGGAAGTAGTAGAGTGGGAACTTAAACCCATATATGGGTCCAAAGCCACAGTGGTCATGTTTATACCGGCAACAGTCACTCACAAGCATACCAGCTTCTAAATAAGAATTGTGGTGCATTTTGCATTCCACTGAGCATCTCGTTTTATAAGTGTTAAAGTGAGTAACAACAGAGTATCACAAATGATGACTGAGTAGACTCAGATACTTTGGGAAAAGGGTATTTTTCTCACTGGGCTTTCTCAGTTTTCTAAAGAAATCCAGACTCCATAATCAAGTACTCAGGGATGAAATAAATTTGGTTACAGTAGAAATTATATAAAGGTAAGAAAAAATACTTCCTGATACTCTTATTCATAAAATCTCTACTATCATCATGGCTAGATATGGGGTTTGCTATTTATAAACTCATCTCTTACATATATTTGCTTTTATATTAAATACTCTAAAAGTTTCTGGAAGCACAGCCTCCACAGGGAGACCTTATCTTTTCTAGAAATCTCTTGAGTTCAGATCAAATGCTACCTGAACTATTGATCTAGAAGTATACATTTTGGGAAATATTTATGAATATTTCCTATACCATATCTATTCAGATATTCAAGAAAGTAGCATTAAACCCAAAATGTATCTCCAAAATGAGAGCAAACATGGATTTACAAAAATTTTTACCAAAGCACTCTGTCCTACTGTGGTAGTAGATGACTAGAAAAACATAACTGTCAAGAGGGCGTACACAGATACTATCCAACTATTAAAAGAATAAATCTATATATACTTATGTGAAAAATCTCCAAGATAATCTGACAAGTAAAAAACAAAAATACAGAGTGCAGAATGGTGTGTAAGGTGAGCTATCATTTGTGTTAAAAAATAAAAAGATTTTTATGCATACACATCTCTTTTTGCATAGAAAAGCTCTGAAAGGAGAAAACCAACATTAAACAAACAAAATTTTTAAAAAAATAACAGTAAAATCCCACAAAAATCTAGTAAGAGCATCTGTCTCCAAGAAGAGAAACCAAGGAGAATTAGGGTCAGGGACAGAAAGATGTTTTTTCATTGTATTCCCTCTATACTTTTTGAAAGCAATAAAAAAAAAATAAAAGTCACTCTACCGCCTAAAACACAATTGCATTGGGAATAAAATCGAATTGCTTACCCTGACCTATAAGGTCCTACTTCTCCAACTTTGTATTATGCCAGTCTCTCTTGGGCTCACCATATCCTTCTCTTGTTCCTCATACACAAAAGTCTTTTCCCACCTCAGAGCCTTCACACTTGCTATATTCTCTGTGCCTTTTCCCCAGCCCCTTGCAAAGATACATTATTTTTACCTTTCAGATACTAATGCAAATGCCACCTTTCTAGAGATGTTTCCTAAGGTCCCTAAGATGAATTAGGTACCATCTGTTACCATCTCTCTGAGCAAAACTCTTTTCTTTCTATAGCAAAATTTGAATCAATTTGTGATTATTCTTAAATATGTGTCTGTCCCACTACACCTTGAACTCTTTAAGAGAAGAGATTATGGATGTATTTTTCATCAGTGTATTCTGTAAGGAACATAGCTGGAGCTCAATACGTATTTAATGAATGATGTAATTAATCCAAATCCCACAGGTAATAGGTTTATTAAAAAAATGGAGAGTCTTAAAGAAAAATAAGTGTATTTCTAAGTTTCCAAGTTACTTAAATACAGCATGATATATATGCTTCCAAAAAAAATTAATGATTGCATTTTCTGGGTTTATTTTTATGAAAATTGACTGGTTTATAATATTTTTGAAATAAAGCTCTATCAAATTATAGTGACATTAAAAATTCTTACTTTAAAAAATTTTAAAGTATAAATTTGATTCTTTAAATAATTTCAGTGATATAATATTTATAAATTTTATCATATATAATTATCTCTCTATATTAATAAGGTCTTTTATTTTAATGCTTTTATTTTTAAAAAGTACTTTTAAAGATGTAAAAAACTGTAAAAAGATAGGTATCTGACTCTTTCATGTTTTTCAACAAATCGAATAAGATCATGATAGATGTTAACTATAGGAAGGATTTCTTTCTTAGTTTATAGCAGCCAAAATAGAAAATACAGAGATTCAACCATTTGCTCATAGCAATATTATCTTACAAGATAAATTCATTTCAAAGTTTTTATCAATGATCCAGAAAATGCTCCCCATATTCTAACAGGTAAGAAAAGAAAAAAAAATCTTAAAAGCAGACTTTTTATGAAAATATTTAATAACTATAATCTCTTACAGTAAAAAATTATTAAAGATGCCATAGAAAGTCACTTCTTTAATCACTTTCACTTTGCTGAATAAAACCTTTAATTCTAAATGTAGATATTATCAAATATGATACTGTTTTCTTAAGTTTGACACAGAAGAATTGAGGTAAATTTATTCTTTCAAGCAAAGGTTACATTTTCTAGGTGCTTTATTAGCTCTCAATCTCAGGCATAGCTGTGTAAGATACTGAATCGTACTCTGTCCAGAATTGAAAAGCACATCTATAAATTGGTACCAATGACAATCTACTTTGGTTTTACAAAAAAGGATAAAAGGAGGCAAATAAAGAAAAGGAAAGGAAGTTCCACATATACGAAACCTTGTTATAATGAAAGTTTCTAATATTATTTTCACATTTTCACTGATGAGGCTATACAATGCTTAACATAAAGTATAATCCCTCAAGATGAATTTATGAAGATGTTTTATGTTATATAGCATCTGAAAGCCTATAAAGGGAAAAAAGGAGTGCCTAAATGAGAAGAGAAAGATTAAATATGACCAGAAAACTGCTAAAAAAATGAGCAAAAAATGCATAATGGATTTCCGGAAGTAATTAATTTTACTGGTCATAAAATGAGCATTTAGCAAGTAGAAGATTGATTTCATCCTTAAAATTTATTCAAATTTTTGAAGGGAAAAGAAGAGATAGCAAAAATATATACATTCCTGTCTACTTGACATGACAAAACAGAGACTCTTAGGCCTGAAGGGCCTAAATGATATTCAGTATTTTCCATTAGATTTGTCATAGATGTTAGCCTCTATTTACATTATTTACCCTTGAAAGTTGATAAGGACAACAGGAATCTAACATGTTCAGTTAAACATAATCACAAGATGACTCCTTAAATCAAAATAAATCATTATTATGACCTATAATATTTTGCATGATTTGAATTCCATTCCCCTAACTTCCTCTCCTGATACTCTTTTACTTCATCCACACTGTTCCTTTGGCTATTCCCTGAACCCTGGAATGCTCAGCCTCCTGAAATCCATATAGCTTATTCCCTCATTTTCATCAGGCTTTTACTAAGGAATTCCTTGACCACTCTAAAATTCCAATCTCTACACATCTCAATAATCACTATACTCCTCTTTCTATCCTTTATTTTTTCATACCATTCAACCTGCTACATATTTTACTTATTTATCTAACACATTTATTCCTGCATTAGAATATAAGCACCATGAGAGCAGACTTTAACTTTTTATAGGGGTGTTTTTGGTCAATTTTCTTAACTATTGTATCCTCAACAGCTGGCATACATAGCAGGCATTCAATAACTATTAACTGAACAAATGAATGGATAATCCAACAGAATACTTAGCCTTAAATAATGTTGGTATCAGCCATGAGTAGAATAATTTACCTTCTTAAATATTAATGCATAAGGTTCGTTTCTTCCACAGACTTAAGAGGAGTCCAGATTTTGTCTGGCTATCATTTCTGAATACAGAGGCTAATTACAACTAGAAAGGAATAAAATTTACAAATAAAAGAATAGCATTACAATATCTTTGGTTAATGCTGACATGAAGCATCTATCTGTTTTCTATTTAATAGAGTCTGAATATTTTGGTATTTCAATGCAAGTCGGGAAAAATAAAACAGCATATTCACTTTCAACTTTTATCATGAATTAAATAAGTATTTTTGAAATCTTTGATTCAAATTATTTTCAGTTGTCTTTTAATATTATAAAAATAATATGGGCTCCCAACTGTTTTAATGAAATAACTATTTTCTTTCTAATTCTGATAAAATA
>VSMD01092120.1:0-27166 GCA_008750895.1 Mirza zaza | reverse complement strand
GAATGTTTATAGCAGCACAATTCATAATCACAAGGCTGTGGAAACAGCCCAAGTGCCCATCAATCCAAGAATGGATTCATAAAATGTGGTATATGTATACCATGGAGTACTATTCAGCTCTAAGAAACAACGGTGATACAGCACATCTTATATTTTCCTGGTTAGAGCTGGAACCCATACTACTAAGTGAAGTATCCCAAGAATGGAAAAACAAGCACCACATATACTCACCAGCAAACTGGTATTAACTGAGCAGCACCTAAGTGGACACATAGGTACTACAGTAATAGGGTATTGGGCAGGGGGGCTGAGGGGTGGGTATATACATACATAATGAGTGAGATGTGCACTGTCTGGGGGATGGTCATGCTGGAGACTCAGACTTGTGGGGGGAGGGGGGAAAGGGCATTTATTGAAACCTTAAAATCTGTACCCCCATCATATGCCGAAATAAAAAAAAAACATGGAGTACTACTCAGCCATAAAAAGGAATGAAATAATGTCATTTGCAGCATATTGGATGGAACCAGAGATGACTATCCTAAGTGAAGTATTTCAAGAATGGGAAAACAAATACCACATGTTCTCACTTATAAATGGGAGCTAAATGAAGGATACATATGGTCTAAAGAACTATACTGGACATTGGAAACTAAGAAGGGGTGCAGATAGGAGACAGGTGAGGTATAAAAAGCTACCTATTGGGTACAATGTACACCATTCTCCTGACCGACACAGAAAGCCCTGACTCCAGCATGATACAATTCATCCATGTAACAAAAATCTCTTGTATCCCCTAAATATTTTTAAATTTAAAATCAAAGAATAAAAAGGAAAAAGAGAGTAGGAAAGTTTGCCTCACATACAATGAAATGTCTAGATCAGTACTTCTAAATTGTGTATTTGTAAACCTGGGATTCCCAATAGGTCTCCTTGGTTTCCTTAGACATATGCATTAAGGAGGAATCTTATTTAATGTATTTCCCTTAGGCGTTATTCTAAAATATTGTCCCAAAGTAAAAACTATCACAGAAGAAAGTTAGTCTTTACATATTATCAACTTCAATTATGGTCATTCTTCTGTTTCTTTTTTTGGTTGCCTCTTTCCTTCTTCCTTTCTCTTTCTTCCCTCCTCTCATTTTCTCCCTCCCTAAATTCCTACTGAGGAAAAAAAAGGCCCTCACAAAAGTCACTAACACCTCAGTGTAAATTAGTTGAAAGTGCTATTCACACTTCCAGTATTTGCACTTTAAAAGAAAACCTTAGGAGAGGGAAGGAAATAGAACATTTCTTGGCCTAAACAACCACCCTGCTATGTTGCTATAAACAACAACCTATATACAACCCTATGTAATGTGGAGTTTATATTCATTTACATAGCAGAGTGGGCACAGATCATCATAGTGAATGTTCAAGAAAATCATCTTGGTCTGGCTCAATTTACCCAAGCTGGGACTGGAGAGGACTTTTCCTGGAGTGGATCTGGGAAAAGGATCCATGGCAATGTGAGCTAGGGACAGTGGTCAATGAAGCAACAAACCAACTCCCAGAAGAACAAAGAAACAGAGGTGACAGTGGGCCTAGGGAGAGGCAAGAGATATCTAAAACAACTAAATCATGCATTTGATAATATATTTCCAGGATTAGTTATTAGGAGAGACCAAGTAGGAGAACTACAACTGTAGGTTCTTAAACCTAAACAGAACACAAATGGCTGGACATCTTAATTTTGCTGACAAGCTGTCAAATTGCTCTCTCTATCCAAAATATCTGACCCTAGTAAAAGAACTTTACTAATTGCACGTTCTTTTTATTGACAATCTCTTTTTAGAGCTTTAAGGAGGATCATCAGTCATTCATATCTTAACATAAACACTGAAGGAACCAATCAGTTCTTAGCTGTATTTAAAAGTGTGGGAATGTTCTTATGGGTAGAGAGAAGGAAGAATTAATCATGGAATAGTGGGTACTAGAAGGGAAGGCAGGCCATCATGACAAGGTAGCATTGATGAAACTTAATATCTAAAGTGCTAGAATTAGGGCCGGGCATGGTGGCTCACACCTGTAATGCTAGCACTCTGAGAGGCTGAAGTGAGAGGATCACTGAAGCCCAGGGGTATGAGACCAGCCTAAGCAAGAGTGAGACCCCTGTCTAGCCAGGGCAACAGAGCAAGACTCTGTCTCAAAAATAATAATAAAGTGCTAGAATTATGACACAAGAATTGCAAGACAAGTGCAAAAAGAGCCTTTAAGATAAAGTTTTCTTGTGTAAATATTATCTACGGTTCATCCATCCCACAAGATTACTCCCAGAAACCTGATGGAAAGAACAACATATGTAGTACTTTCATGCAAACTATATCCTTTCCCCCAGGTGAGTGAAGATCCATCCTGGGATCCACATGGTGAGCAGAGGGGGTGTAGAATCCAGCCTCTTCGCTCCATTTTCTTAGCTGGGCAATTTACACAACCATATGTGCAACAATCCCTTCCTCCCTGCCCTGGTGCCTTCCCACACATACATCTGCCTGGTACTTAATGAATGAAATATGACTCATCCATCAAGACCGAGCTCAAGAAGTGCTTGCATTGTGATTTTTCACAGGACAGGCTTCTCCTCTATTGTCTATTGCTAACACGAGAGAAGCATCATTTATTCTATGATAATTCTAGAGACAAACTGCCTGGGTTCTAATCCCAGTTCATTTATTAGTGGTATAACTGTGGACTTGTTTCTTTATCTATAAAATGGGGTAATGTAAGTAATCACCTCTTAAGTTCGTTATGGATAAGTTTGTACAAGATAACACACGTAACATACTTAGAACAATGTTTGGCACATAATGAGCCTTCAATAAACATTTGGAGTTGCTATAACTCAGTAGATGATGCTGATAACACATCACTATCCCAGTGCATTTTTGTTAGACTTGTATGTGTCTAGGAAAAAAATTGTATTCCTTTTTTTATTCATAGACCCTGGTAAAAAAAAAAAAAAAAAGTTACAAGCTCTTGAAGGTACCTGTATATTTTTGATGAATAAATGAGTAAGCCTCTGGGGCATGGGGGCCAAGGAGATTACTCTCTTAGGAAAACAGGATTCCAGAGATAGAAGAGTCACAAAGAACAGTATATTCCATGTTTCTGGCCTAGAAACCGCAGATCCACTTAAATGAAAAGCTGTGGTGTGAACCCGTGGTGCTCGCAGAGAAAGCAAGCTCTCCATTGTTCACGAGCCAAGGAGCAAAGGTCCTTGGCACAGTGGGTGAAGAAAAGCTCTTCCTTCCACATCTTGGACCCTGGCCAAGCCCAATTGAGAAGCTTCTCTCCTCTCTTCTCTTTCATAAAATAAAGTGCAATGGATCCAAGTGAAACTGGGCAAATCCTTAATTGGATAGGTCCAGGGATAATTGCGAAATGGTAAACAGAAGGCATTTCAGATCATTTATGTCTAGGAATAGGAAGCTCACCAGGACATTGAATGGCACCTAGCATAGTGATCGGCAAGGAGTTGGTACTCAATAAATAAGTGTTAGATTGATCCATACATGACAGAAAGAATAAAATAATGAAAGAACAAGGAAATAAATTTATCAATCAATCAATCACTTGTGGAAGACAATCCTCAAATTATACCATGAAAGTGATTGGTTAGCAATATTCCACAAACTGTGTCCCAAGAATACTGGGTCAGAGGTGCTAAAAAGTTTGTTGTTATTTACATTTGAAAAAGGCCCCATTCTATACAGAGGAGATTTTTAAAATTAGTTTATTAAGAACTCTGTTTAACTTTGTTTGGTTAACAGCATGGAATATTTTTCCCCTGCAGAGTGTTCAGTAGTCTAGCCCTGACTGCTCAGGAATTTGAAAAACCGAATCAGTTCAAAGTTTGAAAATCACATAAAGCTAAAATTGAATTATATGCTCAGAGAGATTAAATATAATGCACATTTGAACATAAGAGACATTTTTGGTATGAAACTATAATATTTTTCAAAATTTCTGTGGTGGTTTTCTTTAGGTTTCTTTAGGTTTTTTTAATATATATATTTTTATTGTGATTAAATATACATAACATAAAATTTACTATTTTAACCATAATTTAAATGTATAATTCAATGGCATTAAGTACATTCACCATATTGTGCAACCATCACCATAATCCCTTTCCAGAAGTTTTTTATCATTCTAAATAGAAACTGTACCCATTGTTTAATAATCCACATTCCACTCTTCCTCCAGCCCCTGGTAACCTCTATTATATTTTCTGTCTTTATGAGTGACAGCGGCACACCATGACGCTGGGGGATTTTTCTATTTTTAGTAGAGACAGAGTCTCATTCTTGCTCAGTCTGGTCTTGAACTCCTGGGCTCAAGCGATCCTCCCACCTTGGCCTTCCAGAGTGCTAGTATTACAGGCATGAGCCACCACGCCCAGCCTGTACCAAATTTTGTTTATCTATTCATCTATCAATGGACATTTGGAGGGTTTCCCTTTTGGCTATTGAGAATAATGCTGGTCTGAACATGGGTGTTCAAGTGTGTTTGAGTCCCCGCTTTCAATTCTTTTGGGTATATACTGTAAGTAAAGTAAAATTATTGGATCATGTGGTAATTCTTTGTTTAACTTTTTGAAGAACCAGTGTTTTTATTATTTTATTCTTTCTTTTTTTTAGAGATAGGGTCTTGTTATGTTACCCAGGCTGGCCTCAAACTCCTGGACTCAAGTGAGTCTCCTGCCTCAGCCTCCTGTGTAGCTGAAACCACAGGTACATGTGACCACACCCAGATTATATGTTTATTTTTTATGTGATGAAGTATTTCACTTGATTGCTAACTTAAGAAAGTTTGAATTTTGCTATTCTGTTCAAGAGTTGATACTATCAATATGTGAAATGAAGCATAAATTTTAGTTGATCATAATCATATTATAAGAAAAAGCAGATTCTCCACAATATTTAGCGATAAAGGACATTCTTAGGATTCGGTAGGAGGGTATTACTGTAATCAAGTGACGTTCCATCCCGAAGGTAACAAAGACAGTGAAAATAGATTTGTTCCTCTTGCTCCCTTTCCTCCTGTCTTCAACCACAGTGAGTGCAAAATCTTTCCCCAGTGTTGCCTTCTCAAGTTGGCATGCTACCGTGGAGTCCACGTGCCTTTGATGTCTTTTTCCTTTTTTTTTTTTTTTTGTTTTTTTTTTGAGACAAGAGTCTCACTTTATTGCCTGGGCTAGAGTGCCGTGGTGTCAGCCCAGATCACAGCAACCTCAAACTCCTGGGCTCAAGCAATCCTTCTGCCTCAGCCTCCCGAGTAGCTGGGACTACAGGCATGTGCCAACATGCCCTGCTAATTTTTTCTATATATATTTAGTTGGCCAATTAATTTCTTTCTATTTTTAGTAGAGACGGGGTCTCGCTCTTGCTCAGGCTGGTCTCGAACTCCTGAGCTCAAGCAATCCTCCCTCCTTGGCTTCCCAGTGTGCTAGGATTACAGGCGTGAGCCACTGCGCCCGGCCTCCTTTTTCCTTTTGATAGCTATTCCTTTATTCTTTCCTATCCAAGGACAAGGCAAAATTAATTATTTGAATATTTATATCTCCAATGTTTCGTTTTCTCACTTTTTGTTGTTACAATCTTTGCTTATATAACTAGCTAACATTGCTGTCCAGGCCTACTATTTGTTAAAAATCTTACCAATACCTCACAGTTCTGCAAATCTTTTTATTAACAATGAGATCTGAAATAAACACAAGGTTCTGGAGTTTTCTGTATGATTGGATAGATGTTATCACTCTATAGCTGCAGTCCTCCCCCATCCCCATCCCCACCCTCACCCTCACCCCCCACGCCTACCCACACAACAGGTGAGTGGAGAACTTGGGAGTGAAGCTTTGTATAGGCTCTGCCTCCTGTCAGATCAGCGGTGGCATTAGATTCTCACAGGATCACAAACTCTACTGTAAACTGCACATTTGAGGGACTTAGGTTGCACACTCCTTAGGAGAATCTAATGCCTAATGATCTGAGGTGGAGCTGAGGCGGTGATGCTAGCGCTGGGGAGCAGCTGCAAATACAAATTATCATTAGCAGAGAGATTTGACTGCACAATAAATGTAATGTGCTTGAATCATCCAGAAACCATGCCCCCCACCACTCTCCCAGCCACCGTCCATGAAAAAATTGTCTTCCATGAAACTGGTCTCTGGTGTCAAAAAGGTTGGTGATCGCTGCTCTGTAGGATCCTTTTCTGCTTACCACAATTCACTTTGTAAGCATTATTTATCCCTGAAAAATTCCTCCTTGGTTAATTTTTTAAGTTGAAAAATAACATTAATTTCAGTGGGTCTACTTTGAGATGCAACTCTCAAAAGAGCAACTTGTTTTAAAGCAAATTTCTTTTCTTCTATATTTTCCAGACCTATGTTTGTTTGTTTGTTTGTTTTTATTTATTTGTTTGTGAGACAGGGTCTTGCTCTGTTGCCTGGGCTTGAGTACAGTGGTGTCATCATAGCTCACAGCAACCTCAAACTCCTGGGCTTAAACGATCCTCCTGCCTCAGCCTCCCAAGTAGCTGGGACTACAGGTGTGTGCCATCACACCCAGCTAATTTTTGTATTTTTTTTTTTTTTTTTGTAGAGATAGGGGTCTCTTCTTACTCAGACTGCTCTTGAACTCCTGGCCTCAAGCAATCCTCTGGCCTCAGCCTCCCAGCATGTTAGGATTACAGATGTAAGCAACCACACCCGGCCTCTAGGCCCATGTTTTAAAAATAAGGATTTGGCAAAATTCACCAGTAGTCCTTAGGATCAGATTGGTAGAGAAGAAAATCTAGGAAAGAAAGGAGAGTGAGAGGTATAACTACACTGGGCACAGAAGCATCATGAGCTCTGACAGGAAGAGAGAAAAAAGATACAATGATGCTAAGCAGGGGCTTTTTGTTGTTGTTTGTTTTATTTTTGTTCTTTGGCAGACAGGCACAGAAAACTGAGGGAGAGGAATCTAATATAGGTATAATTTTTAACTCGTAAACTCAATCTAACAGTACTACAACATAGTTGGCCAAGTTGCTGGTTATGACAAATGCTATAGAAAATGTGGGTTTCAAAGAAGATCAGTAATGAACAAAAATGTTCAGAATATTTTCTAGTATAAGAAAGTATGATCTACACTACAGAACATAGGTTTTGTGGTTATGACTTTTAGTGGTGTTTTTTTTTTTAAAAGTAATTTTACCACCATCTTTGTCAGTGCACAGTGTACTAAGCCAACTTTAGGTAGCAAGCACTAAAAGATATGGAATATTAGTTTCCAAACTATTCTTGGAAATCTGGGGCACAGAGCAGGTGTGCTACCCAGAGATCAAATAATACATGTATATATATATATATATATTTTTTTTTTTCCCCTCAATCAATGGACACTAAAAGTGTAACAATTATCAATGACATCTTTTGAAAGTAAAAAAAAAAAAAAAAAAAAAAAAGTTGAAATCAACTAGTGTGGATGGTATTTACAGGAAAAAAAAAAGATGGCAGAATAGAAAATGGGATTTTAGAGTAAAGGAATGGCTGAGACTAATGTAATAGGCCCTGTTTTAGGCAGCATGCTCCTATGGTTTGCCCAATTCCTTTCTACTACAATGTTGTTTTTCTGTTTGTTTTGTTTTTCTTTTTTATTTCAGCATATTATGGGGGTACAAATGTTTAGGTTACATATATTACCCATGCCCCACCCAAGTCAGAGTTTCAAGCATGTCCATTCCCCAGACGGTGTGCACCACATTTATTATGTATGTATATACCCATTCCCTCCTCCCCACTCCCATCTGCCCAATACCCAATGAATGTTATTGCTATATGTGCACTTAAGTGTTGGCCATTTAAAACCAATTTGATGGTGAGTACATGTGATGCTTGTTTTTCCATTCTTGTGATACTTCACTTAGTAGAATGGGCTCCAGCTCTATCCAGGATAATACAAGAGGTGCTAGATCACCATTGTTTTTTGTGGCTGAGTAGAACTCTATGGTATACATATACCACATTTTATTAATCCACTCACGTATTGATGGACACTTGGGTTGTTGCCACATCTTTGTAGTTGTGAATTGTACTGCAAACTAGTACAACCTCTGTGGAAAGCAATATGGAGATACCTCAAAGAGATACAAGTAGATCTACCATTTGATCCAGCAATCCCATTACTGGGCATCTACCCAAAAGAACAAAAGACATTCTACAAAAAAGACATCTGCACTCAAATGTTTATAGCAGCACATTCTACTAGGATGTTGTAAACAACATTGCTCAAAATAAATTGTCATCTCTAGATCTTAGAAAATTTTTTTTGTTATTCTGAAATTTCATTATAAGTTTTCCCTAAAGATAAATCATAGTAACAATTTCTTATAATCCTTCTAGAAATTTTCTCTGCACATTTTTTAATTATAAAATTGGGATTAAAAATGGCACTAAATTATTCATATTTTTGTGTGCATATGTGTCTTCTTAACTTCATATTAATTTTTGAAAGTTGCCTTTTCACTTCACAAAATGTAATGATTATAAAAATAATTTTTAATATGTATAATTATAAATATAAAAATAAGTTACTGAGTGACATTCTGAATGAACCCCTTGTCCTAGGTATTTTTATGGATAGAGTTTGTTAGATCAGCTCCTATGAGCATGCTCTACATGAAGTTCTCCTAATTTTCCTATCCATGTGTTTAAAAAGAGTCTCTGGCAAATGGTGACATTAAATAGACACTAAAGAGCAAGTACAGTGGCCAATAGTCAGCTATTCAATTTGGGACAGATTTTTCAAAGAGCATCTATTCAGTAACACACCCACTCTTGCCTTTATCATGCACAATTGTACCTAAAAAACTATAGTGTAGTTACAGAGTATCGGCATTCTGATTCTAAGTTGGCTTCTCTTTATTATAATTTAGCTAAGATCCAGCTTTTCATGAATAAAAAAATCTGTCTCTAAATTCAGTAAGCTTAGAACATTTATCAAGTATACTGTAGAGCCAATTTATACTTTAGTTGGGATATTAGATTATATGACATGTAAGGATTCTTTCAAGTATAAGGCAAATATTTCAATTATCCAAGTTTATGATGGACATTTAGTTTAAATCTAACATGAGCTTTGATATATAAAACTTAAGCATTAATTTTTTCCAATGGTAAAATGCAGAATTGCTGGCCTTCTAGGCATTTAAGAAAACATATTTTCATCATTTAATATAGATAGAATTTAAAATTTTATTATAAAAATAAAATATCCTCAAAATAGAAATATTGGAAAATACAACTAAATACAAAGAGATAAACTAATTCCAAAAGTTTAATCACTGCTAACATTTGGGTATGTATCCTCTGCTTTTCTAGTTAGAATTATATTTTCTAAAAAAAAGAAAACTAGGTGTCATGTATACATATTATTTTATTTAATTATTATTATTTATTTTTAGTTTCCTTTTTTTTTTTTTTTTGAGTGAGACAGAGTCTCACTGTGTTGCCCAGGCCAGAGTGCCATGGCATCAGCCTAGCTCACAGCAACCTCAAACTCCTGGGCTCCAGCAATCCTCCTGACTCAGCCTCCCAAGTGGCTGGAACCATAGACATGTGCCACCTCGCCTGGCTAATTTTTTCTATATTTAGTTGCCTGGCTAATTTCTTTCTATTTTTAGTAGAGATGGGGTCTCACTCTTGCTCAGGCTGGTCTGGGACTCCTGACCTTAAGCAATCCTCCCGCCTTGGCCTCCCAGAGTGCTAGAATACATACCATTTTAAACTTTACTTTTTCACTATTATATATTATGAACATTTTACCATGTCAATAGTCTTCTAAAACCACATTTTTAATGGCTATGTGTTGTTTAACAGCATAGATTTATGAAAATGTGTCCCCCCCAAAAACCTAACAAATTCTTGGGCATTTATGAGAAAAAAAAATCACTATGATGAATAACTCTGAACATATCACTTTACCCACATTTCTTATTGTTTCCTTAAGATAAATTCCAAGAGGTATTATTTCTGGGCCAAAGGGTATACCCATTTTAAGACATGTGGCCAAGTGGTCCTCCAGAAAAATGAATACCTAATTAACTCTCAGTAGTAGTATATGAGAGTTCCACCTTCCCACAACCTCTGTAGAGATGGGTATTTTTTCCCTCAAAGTTCCTTTTCTTTATTCAGTACTTAGGTAGTACTTAAGTATAGGAAGTGTGTCTTAGAACAGTTTCATGCCTGCCACATAGTCTATATTTAAGAAATATTTATTAATATTAAAGGATGAATGAATAAATATATATTCTTGTAAGCTAAACATAAAGTGAATATGGAGAAATAATAGAATACAGAGGAAAAAAAAAAAAGAAGAAGAAAAACTGAACAAGGAATCAGGAGGCTAGCTCTGCTCCTAACCAATTTTATCACCTTGGGCAAATACTTGAACCTGTCTGACCTCTTCTCAAGACTAGCTTCATGGGCATGCAACCTGTGCAGTCACCCAGGGCGCTGTGCTCAGAGGCACCCTGTGATTTACTGCTCTGCTGCTGCCTTCTTGAAATGCTTAATAATTTTTGAGCAAGGAGCCCAACATATCGCACTGCACACTGCAAACTATGCAGCCACTCCTGCCTCTACTTTCTCATAGCATCTGTACAACAAGATAGTATAGAAAATGAGGCCAACTCAAGCCATAGCTACTCTGATCCTACGAGTTTTTCCTGAATACTACACAAGAGGCTACAATTTAGGTGCATAAATATCTTGCAATGATTTTGAGAGCCATTCTGATTGCTTGATGAAGATTCTTCATTCTGTGAAACAGCCCTTTTGTCTAACTCATCTCCATCAATGGTGTCCTTTAGCCTATCCCTTTTAATTCTGCTTCATAATTGCATGGGATTATACTTACTCCTGTAGCACCACCACAATTAGCCTTTAAGTATGAAGGGACAGGAAAAGAGAAAGTTCTTTCTGATCACAGATTCTTCTAGTTCAAGAAGAAAGACTTATCCAGTACAGTTATCCTATAATGAGAGTGTTGGGCAGGAAAAAAAGAAAGATTTTGAAGTATGATTTTGAACTTCTCAGTATTAACTCACAGATAAGCAGAATTGGTGTAGTATGGTTTCTCTCTCTCTCTCTCTGTTTTTTAACTGTTTGTAAAAGTAACTCATCTCCTCCCCAAAATTAAGTGTAATTTCATGGAGGACAATTCTCATATACAACTATTTCAGAAGGGAACAAATGCTGCTTCAGGTTTACTTTTGAGTAATCATTTGGAAAATAAGTGCTGAACTATGGAGGAAAGAACACAGCAAGCTGCCCAGAGATGAGAACAGCATGTAAATTACTGCTAATCTAATTACCTTTCCTTCTTCTCTACTCTAGGAAAATGCCATCTTTATTTCAAAACATTTATATCTGAGCAGTTCAAACTATTTCAAGATGTTATCTGTTTCAACACACATAATGAATGTGGAGGACAAGTATTCCACCATTTTACAGAGAGATAGAAAATGAAAATAATCTGAATCAAAGTTACACAAAGCTTAGATCTGAGTCTAATGCTTTTTGCTGCATCTCAAAATGTTTAATAAAAATTCATTGCCAACTAATGGACTGAAACAATTTGGGAGTACCTTTAAATGTTTTCTAAAATGTTTACTCTTCAAACTTCATTATATGGAGAACAAACCGTGTGATTTAAATCTTCTTGACAACTTTGTCTTACACCTAATAATTATTAGTACTAGTGCTTTTTTTTCAAAGTGTGTGTTTGGGAGAATTTTGATAATACTGACACTGTTGGTATTGTGAGCCTCTCCCTGAGAGCTGGGTAGACAGAACGTAAGCACAACATATGTCTGTCAATGCACAGTTGGTAAAAGTATCTATTTTGGTTCAAATTTTCTGCCAATTCTGCTTTCTGTATGCAACAATATGACAACATATTGGCAACATGTAGTCTATAGAGTAAAGCAGTATGGACATTTGGAAGGTCAACTAACTTTTGACTGCTATAGTTCAAATTAAGATATCACAGAAGTTAATAGACTACTTACTGGAATGAGTTAAAGCAGTTTCTGTAAGGGTTTGCCTTACTTTCAAGAAATAACAAGATAATCAATGAGAAAATACGGTTCATCTAAGAGTTATTGAGGTATGTGGTCAATTTCATGTAGGTGATTTTGAATGTGTGTGGGGCGGTTCATTCATTCCTTCATTGAAAAAAGGGTCTTGGAGTACCTGACATGTACTAGGCATTGTGCTAAGTGCTGGTGAACAAGATAGATATGATATATCAGATAAGATTAGGTTCAACTGAGAGCAGCAAATGCCCCAAAATAGCGTTATTTGCTTAATCAAGATAGAATTTGATTTCTCCTTCATTTATAAGCCTGAAAGAAGCAGTCAAGAGCTGTCATGTTGGCTCTGCTGCCTGAAGTCCTTAGGGACGCAGGCTGTATCCATGTGTCTGCTCTGCCATCCCTAGGATATGGCCCTTACCTTCATCCAAGATGGAGCTACAGTCGTCTCATACATATTCCAAGGAGCAGGTGGAGGAAGAAGGAAAGAAGCAGGATCAAATATCTGCCAACCATCTTTTAACGAAATTTCCCATAACCTGCCATACATTTCTCTGTTCTCATTTACCAGAACTCAATCCTAGGGCTCACGTGTAAATATGGGGTACCTGAGAAATATGTCTTTTGTCCTGGCATCAATGTTGTCAACTAAAAATCAGAGGTCTAATAGGGAAGAAGTGATGTTAGTAATTTCGGCCACATGTGGCCCCAGATCCCTTGTATCTGATACCCTAACAGAACCGGAAGAGGGAGGAAGGAGGGTAGAGTTCACTTAAGGTGCAATTTACCAATTTCAAGAAATACCTGTAAAGGCAATGGTAATAAGCAACATAACTCAGATACCTCCTTCTCTAGGGAGGCTTCCCTAATCACCTCTCGTCACAGTCACAGGATGGATGCACATTTTCCAAACTCTTTTCTTTTATCTCATGCAGTATCTATCATGCCATTTACTGCCCACACAATAATTGTCTATTTCTCTCTTCCCCGCTCTTTCCCACCCCAACTTGACAGTAATGCCTTAAGCCAAAACCTGAATTTACATTTCTTTGCATCTATTAGTATCCCTAGTCTAATACATTATAGATTGGATTCATGAATAGTGTTTATTACTTGCATTGGTTGAATAAATAAACTGGAAATAAACGATCTCTAATCAAATGTAATAAAGGATCCATAAAGTACTTGTATGGAGAGAAGAACTTCTCCAGTTATCAAAATATTTAGCACCAAATTCTTTGTTTATGAACACAACTGAATTTTTTATTTTCATAAATATTTAGAATATAATCTGATCTCTTGGGCATGTTAAATATTTCTGGCAAATTTAGAATTAACTGCATTTTGTCAATGATGAATGTTATGACAATTATAAAAATTTTTAAATCACCATTTTATCAAGATTGTAATAAAAAAAAACCTCTCTAAAAATACTCTAGTAAAAAACATAAATAGCTAATTCTATCCACTCTATAAAATGGCAAAGTTGGGCTCAGAATGACACATTTGGAAATGGAAAAACACTGACTCTCTAACCAATGTTGTCTCCTCGGTCTATACTCATATAATTCTAGTTGGGACAAGCCTCTGTGGAGAGCAAGGGTTCCACCAAAATGGGTTCCGTATAGCTCAGTCTCTCTCCTTCCCTCTGTTACTCCACACAGCATTGCAAAAAAGGAGAAATTTAACCTGATCTGATTCATTTTCTCAGCCCTTTTCATTTTAAACCTGTTCACATTTCTTATTGTAATTATTCATAACTTTTTAAAAATGTTCTTAGATCATACACATATGTTCTTCAGATCAGAAATTCAACTGATAAGACACTTCTGAATTTATAACTGCTGGGTTTTAGGAAGAATGCATCCTAAATAGAAGAGCTTTGTTAAAAGTCTCCATTTTTCCCTCAGCACTGTACACAGTTATTTTATGATTCATCCAATTACTAAACATTTGTTGAATACAAGCCATGCACAAGGCAATGCCTATGATAATGCAAAAATTTGCATTTGCATTAAATGTTCCTTAATCTGAGCTATATAATATATTACAATTAACTGCAGATATTCTATTTTAGATTATTGTTTATATAATTCCATAAGTAACTAATCAAACATTGATTTGGAAACTAAGGAAAACTGGTTAAAAATAAAATATATATATGTATAAAAAGTGTGGATATGTATAATTTTCTATTAAAAGATACGAGTTGTCAGATGGAAAAAAAATTCTTGCTTTAAGCAAGTAGTGACCTAAAACGTTGTATAAAAATAGTGTTAGAGAGTATCCATATACTGTGTAAAACAATAACAATGTGGGAGAAAATGAGTCTCCATTCTTTCATATATCCTTTAGGCTTAAGGCATGAGATCTGATAACCTTTGTCACTTAGAGCTATACGTATCAATAGAGATTATAAGTTTACATAGGTTTTTTTCTCCCAGTTCATTTAGCGATAATATTTGATTTTTCTAAGTACTACATATTACTATTACCAATATTACTTTCTCTAGGAAGAATTTATATTTAAAGGAAGGACCACAGATCTCTTTAATGAACTAAATTATGCTGAATTCTTTCTGTCCTTCAGTGTCTCACTCAAAATAACTACAAATCCTTAGTATGGTTTAAGCCAGGTAGACAGCTCTATAGAAAGCAGCTATTTTCATTCACTGCTATGCTGCTCTTGGGCCCATGCCATTTTTTTCTCCTCTACATGGGATAGTCTATAAAAAGCTAAAGGGAGTGTTAAATCTAAGAGAGGAAAGACACATAACTCACTGGCAGGTCACAGTAATACAAACAGAAATAAGTATCAAATGTAGAGTGCTTTGTAAAATAGAAAGCACTATGTATTATTATGTAAGTATTATTATGTATGTAGTATGTATGTAAGTATTATTACTCATTTGCTTGAATAATATTTATTGAAACTAGATGATAAGGATAAATAAAGTGTTTCATTTAGGAAGTTTAAGGAAGAGAATAAGATATAAACGATAACATCACGTTTGGTAGAGAAGATATGGGAACATGGTGGAAGCAATAGCCACGTTGGTACAAAGAAATCAGGATTGTTTCTTTCTTTTTTTTTTTTTTTTCTGAGACAGAGTCTCACTCTGTTGCCTAGGCTAGAGTACCACGGCATCAGCCTAGCTCACAGCAACCTCAAACTCCTGGGCTCAAGCCATCCTCCTGCCTCAGCCTCCCAAGTAGCTGGGACTACAGGCATGCGCCACCATGCCCAGCTAATTTTTTCAATATGTGTTTTTTTTAGTTGGCCAATTAATTTCTTTCTATTTTTAGTAGCGACGGAGTCTCACCCTTGCTCAGGCTGGTCTTGAACTCCTGACCTCCATCGATCCTCCCACCTCGGCCTCCCAGAGTGCTAGGATTACAGGCATGGGCCACTGTGCCTGGCCAAGGATGGTTTCTTAGCGGAAATAACTTTGGGCTAAGAATTTAAAGATTGGTAGGAGTCTGCTACATAACCAGGGAAGGGAGAGACAGTTTCATGCACAAGAGGCTTGAGAGCCTGACTTGCTACAGAGCAGCAGGCCATCCTATATGGCTAACATGCAGGCTGGCAGGGCTCAGATCAGAAAGGGCCTCTGATAAGCACCAGGCTTGGGGTTTTATCCTATAAGCCATGAGAGGATTTTGAGCAAGAAAGGCACATAATTAGATTTGCATTTTCAAAAAGACGATTTGGGTGGCAGCGATGAGCGCTCATATTAGGATATAGGAAATAAAGAAGAGATAACTTCATGATATATTTAATGGACAATTAATACAATTTATTAACTAACTAGGTGTGGGAGAATGATTCTGAAGTTTCTGATGTATTTGGTTGGACGATGGTACCGTTCACTAAGAGAGTATTACGTGAGGTGATTGCAAGTATTTGCAGGAAAAATGACTTGTTTTGGCATGTTGAGTTTGAAGCACTTAAGGAATATCCAGAAGAAATGTTCCAGAAGGAAAATGTCTGGAAGGAAATGTGATATATCATCTAGAACTAAGGAGAGAGGTCTAGGGTGGAAATGTAGATTTAGGTATTATTATCATATTGGCAGTGGTTCTCAGATGTCAGTGTGTGTAACAATCACCAAAGTGCTTGCTAAATGCCGATTCCTTGGTCTAAGTCTCAGAGGTCCTGGTTGGATGGGTTTGGGGAGGGGCCCAGGAATCAATATTTAAACAATCTTCCCCAGTGGCTTGGCTACAGCTGGAACCCATTCTACTAAGTGAAGTATCTCAAGAATGGAAAAACCAGCACCACATGTACTCACCAGCAAATTGGTATTAACGGATCAACACCTAAGTGGACATATAGGAGTAACATTTATCAGGCGTCGGGAGGGCGGGTGGGGGGAGGAGGGGAGAGGGGTCTACAACCACAACAAGTGAGATGTGCAACGTTTAGGGGATGGACATGCTTGAAGCTCTCACTCGAGGGGAGAGAGGGGCATGGGCAATATAAGTAACCTTAACACTTGTACCCCCATAATATGCTAAAATAAAATAAAAAAAAAAGAAGAAGTCCATTTTGAGAAATTCTGCCCCAAGATGCAGGAGGAGAAACACAAGGAAGTGGTGCCATGAAACCAAAAAGAGGAGAGTCTCAAGGGGTAGGAGTGGTGATTATGTGAACACAGCAGGGAGGTCAGGAAAACTTGGAATGGAAAACATCCACTGGATTTAGTAGCCTGCAGGAGGACACTGGTGACCTGGAAGAGCAGGTACAGTGAAACAAAGACAGCAGGTACCAACTGCAGTGGGGTAACTGGGATTAGGAAGTGGACACAATGCATGAAGCTTGGCTAGGAAAGGAATGCTTTGCTGACAGAATTTGAAATCTAATGGCTGAAGAACCTGGTCCCAGCCTTAAGTCCTGCCACTTAATGGCTATGTTATATAATATCTCTATAGAGCCCATTTTCTTGTTTGTAACATGTTGTGATGTCTTTGTTACAGAGCCCTTTGTACACGTTAATTACGATAGTTAATTACGATAGTGCATATGAAAAACCTGTGTAAATTGCTCTCCCAAACTTTTCTATTAATATTAACAAGCCAGATGAGTGGCAGAAAATCCTAAACTATTCTCTAGAGCAGGCATTTTACTTGTGTCTGTTCATTGTGACAAGATATCCTCAACTTCAGCCGTTGGAGTGCTCACCCCATAAAAGCACAAGGACTTCAGAGGAAAAAAGTGTCATATGTAATGTCTTAAATAGACCTATGCCCTTGCTTTCCACATGAGGACCCAGAGGTCTGAGTGGGAAGTAGAGGTTAAAAGATTTGTCCAAAGTCACACAACTAATTAATGGCAAGACCAAAATCCAGCCAAGACTCCTGACTCTTATGTTCCCCCTGCCACAACCTGCTCTCTGGTCTTGCATTCTAACATACTTCTCTTCTTAATACTCTGCCATCTGAATTTTGATCATTCTCTTTTACAGTAAAGGGGAAAGTAGATAATTAGAGCTTCCTTGACTAGGATAAAGAAAGAGGGTTTAATTTGAACAAGTCCAGGGGTTCGGATGCAAGCTCCTTGAAAACATTTTTAGCTACCGTGTTTCCCCGAAAATAAGACCTACCCATAAAATAAGCCCTAGCAGGATTTCTAAGCATTTGTGCAATATAAGCCCTACCCTAAAAATAAGACCTAGTGATGGGCATGGCTACGCAGAGCATCTGCACAACCCATGCATTTCCTCCAGGAGCGGTAAAGAAGATGAGTAGCCCTTCTCATCTGCCCCATGAGAGCTCTATCACTCGACATGAGAGATTGGGGCCAATACTTTTAAAGGAAATAGAGTTGCAAGAAATGCAGGATGGAATTCGGGGTTTGGAGAGTTGTGATGATGTTCCAGAAGAAGACGACTTAACTATATTTGAATAAATGTTGATTGTTGTACAGTACTTAAAAATATATAACATATCCCCTGAAAACAAGCCCTAGGGTGTCTTCTTGAGGAAAAATAAATATAAGACCCTGTCTTATTTTCGGGGAAACACAGTACCACCTTCCCTCTTATTTTCCATACTCCAGGCAGATGCCCTAAACTTAGTCTAGAACCCAGGCTGCAGACAAGGGATCAGCCAGCAGCAGAGTAACTAGTGCTGCTGCATATTTCTTTCAATTCTCCCCTTTGATAACTGAAGAGCACTCCAAAACATCAACATTAAAAGACTGTTGTTCAAGATAGACCTTGAATAGTTCATGGGACACTCTTGAAAAACAACCATCATAGAAGATTTATAGTCTATGACAAGGATGGAGATGCTACTTCCCACACTGTGCTTAAGTATTTACATAGATATCTCCCTTTCTAAGCTTTTAATTCCTATCACCCATCAGAATTGCTGGCACACAGAAGGGATCCTATGTAGTATATGGCTGTTAATGAATGAATGAATGAATGAAATAATTTTTCTTTTTTGAGACAAGGTTTCTTTCTGTCATACTGGCTAGAGTGCAATGGGTCATCATCATAGCAACCTCAAACGCCTGGGTTCAAGCGATCCTCTTGCCTCAGCGTCCTGAGTAGCTGGGACTACAGGCGCGCACCACCACATCTGGCTAATTTTTTCTATTTTTTGTAGAGATGGGATCTTGCTTTTACTCGGGCTGGTCTCAAACTCCTGACCTCAAGTGATCTTTCTGCCTCAGCCTCCCAAAGTGCTAGGATTATAGGCATGAGCCACCATATCCAAGTGAATGAATTAATTTTATCTGGAACTCTATCAGTTTACTCCTTAACAGAAAAAAAAATCCTTAATAAATTGACTTCCAAATATTATTTTTCTTCCCTGCTTTAGACTCCTAGTCTCTAGCCTTTCTGCCTAGATTTCCACCAAGCTAATTGGATCACATATTTTACCCTTCACTATAGACATTTCATGGTATATAACACATTACAGCTGACTAAAGTTGAAGTAACTTTTTACAATATTCTTTATTTTGTGAACTATAAAGGTAACAAAATATATGTTATCATAAATATATTTGGAAAGTCAACCTAATAAAGTCACAAAACTTTTGTTAGTAGATTTTCATAAACATCAGTATATATGAATCAGAGATGTTTCTTAATATTAAAAGGAATTATTTTTTTTCTCATGAACCTCTTTCTCCACTTTCCAGAACTCACATTTTTTCATTTTTTTTAAAAGGAAGACAAATTGATTAGCTGTTTTCTAAGATGTCACCTTGTTCTTTTTTTTCTTTACATATTTTGGGAAACTTAACTTTTAATTTTTCTTGTCATCATACGTATCTTTCTGCTTTATTTGAACCATAAGCTCTCTAGAACAAGGATTTTCTTCTATGTATACAGAGTGACGTTTATTTTTAGTGCTTAGTACTTAAAACCTCCTCTTTTTTTGGATCTACTGTGATAGTCATAGAATAATACTTCTCCAAAAGGCAGATCATGATATAAGAAATTGAATAGTCTCATAGGATGGAAATATGAAAAAAATACAATAAAAAGCAGAGGTTAGATATGAGTTTAGGTCTGAGTCAGTTAATGAAGAGGTATGGGGTAATAAAAAGGGGCTGTGTTATTGAGAAATAACTCTGTGGGGAGGTCGAAGCATTGGGAAGAAAATTAAGTTCACTGCTAACCATTCCTGTGCTGGCTTAAGGATGTGGAGATTCAGTGATGCAAAAGGTATGATTCCTGCCCCACTACATTGCAGGAGGTGCACACGTGCACACAACTGCAGGATAAAGCAGAACTGGATAAAGTCATAGTTACAGAGAAAGGGCATTCTAGGAAGATTGTTAAAAAAAATACAATTTCATTCATTAAGAGCGGAAATTATTCAGAGTGCCCAATATTCTAATATGGGGCTGCTTTTATTGTCTCCTGAAGGCCATTAGGCTATTATTCTCTCAAATCAGAAGCATGCCTCATTTTGTGTATATGTCACAAAAGTTTTTAGTGACTCGTTTTCCTAAATTTGGGGACACATTATAGAATTGTACATAAGATTCTAGATTACCAGTTAAGAACTGTGAATGCGATTTCTTAACATCTACATTTTTGTTAAGCGAATATTGCTTTTTAAAATATGCTATGTACTAATGAATCTTGTAGTACCAAAAGATTCAGAGTTTAAAGCAATCCCAGTACAGCATACGATCAACTTACAGGCTTCCCAGTAATACCCAGTCAAAAAGTCAAATACTATAGCTATACTAACTGGTACTAGATTTCCAAAGTTATGATGGTGTTAAAAGATTCGCTTTAGATTTTTTCCTTTGTAACGATAGCACAGTATAAAGTCAATAGCTCTTGATTTTCTTGCTATGTTATATTCAGTGACTACTGATGCTAATGTGGAACATTTCCTGCTAGTTATTCATTGATTAAAAAAAAAAAGTCATTTTTTTCCAGAGACTGGGCAGGAGATAAGATGTCAAGAAGTAGTAAGTAGTGAAGTGAAAGAGGAGAATGCAAAGGAATCAAAAAGAAAAAACATTAAAGTGCAGTTATTTTTTTCCTCTGTGTATGCAGATGGACAGGAAAATTATAGCAGTAATTGCAGACTCCTTTTCACTGAAGACAGAATGGCCTTGGGGAATTAGAGTATGGGAGAAAAAGTCCAGTGAAACCGCATTCTCATCCAGGCCCCACCTGACTTGTGGGATAAGGCTTTGGCCAAGGTCATTTACCCTTTCCATGCCTTAGTTTCCTTAAATGTTGCAAAACATTATTTGCCTCTTTGAGTTACTGAGAAGATGAATGAGATAATGCTTCTGAAGCACCCAAAAACTGGTCAGAAAAAAGTGCTATAAGAATACTAAGTAGTACTATTATTATTGAACTGTGTATCCTGTTGGCATGAGTCATTTTGCTGCAAAGATGCATAAGCAATTACAAGTGTGGCAGAGGACTGGAGACAATGAGAAGAGGCAAGTACTCTTAGGTGGTGTTAAGGGGGAAGATCTCAACTGCAGTGAAATCTGCCATTGTTCAAAGAACAAAAGGGGGAGAGGGGACAAGACTTGTTTTTTAATTATAGGCATACATCACAGATATTGTGTGTGTGGTTCTAGACTGTGGCAATAAAGCGAGGGTCCTGCAAATTTTGGGGTGTCTTAAAATAGACAACAACGAAGTTTGTTGCAACAATTGACTTTTCCTTTCATGCCAGATTTTTCTGTAGCATGCAGTGCTGTTTGATAGCATTTTACCCATAGTAGAACTACTTTCAAGTTGGAGTCACTGCTTTATCAACTAAGTTTATATAATATCTAAATCCTTTGTTGTCACTTCAACAATGTTCATAGCATTTTCACCAGGAGTAGATTCCATCTCAAGAAACCATTTTCTTTGCTCATCCACAAGAAGCAACTCCTCATCTGTTCAAGTTTGATCACGGGATTGCAGTCCCATCTGTAGGCTCCACTTGTAGTTCTCTTGCTGTTTTTACATTTGCAGTTTCTTCCTCCACGGAAGTCTAGAACCCCCTCAAAATAATCCATGAGAGTTGGAATCAAATTTTTCCAAACTCCTGATAATGTTGCCACTTTGACCTCCCCCCATGAACCAAGAATGTTCTTAATGGCATCTAGAATGATGAATCTTTTCCAGAAGGTTTTCAATTTACTTTGCCCAGATCCATCAGGGGAATCGCTATCTATGGCAGCTACAGCCTTAGGAAATGGATTTTGTAAATAATAAGACTTAAAAGTCAAAATGACTGCTTGATCCATGGGCTGCAGAATGGATGGTATGTTGCCAATCATGAAGACAACATTCACCTCCTTGTACATCTCTTTCAGAGTTCCTGGGTGACCAGGTGCATTGTCAATGAGCAGCAATATTTTGAAAGGAATCTTTTTTTCTGAGTAATGTCTCAACAGCGATCTTAACATTTTCAGTAAACCATGCTGTAAACAGATGTGACGTCTTCCAGGCTTTGTTGTTCCATTTATAGAGCACAGAAAGAGTCAATTTAGAACAATTCTTAAGGGCCCTAAGATTTTTGGAATGGTAAATAAGCACCAGCTTCAACTTAAAGTCACCACTTGCGTTAGCCTCTAACAAGTCAGCCTGTCCTTTGAAGCTTTGAAGCCAAGCATTGACTTCTCCTCTCTAGCTATGAAAGTCCTAGATGGCATCTTCTTCCCATAGAAAGCTATTTGATCTACATTGAAAATCTGTTGTTTAATGCAGCAACCTTCATCAATGATCTTGGCTAGATCTTCTGGATAACTTGCTGCGGCTTCTCCATCAGCACTTGCTGCTTCACCTTGTACTTCTATGTTATGGAGATGACTTCCTTCCTTAAACCTCAAGAACCAACTTCTGCTGCCTTCCAACTTTTCTTCTGCAGCTTCTTCAACTTTCATAGAATTCAAGAGAATTAGGGACTTGCTCTGAATTAGGCTTTAGCTTAAGGGAATGTTATGGCTGGTTTGAACATCTTTCCAGATCACCGAGACTTTCTCCATATCAGCAATAAGGCTGTTTCGCTTTCTTTTCTCTGGAGTAGCACTTTTAATTTCCTTGAAGAGCTTTTGGCTCATGCCTATAATCCCAGCTACTCCAGAGGCTGAGGCAGGAAGATCACCTGAGCCCAGAAGTTTGAGGTTGCAGTGAGCTATGAGGGTGCCACTGCACTCTAGCCCAGGCAACAAAGCAAGACTCTGTCTCACAGAAAACAAAACAAAAGCAAAATAAAACAAAACCCAAAAACTCTTCTTTTGCATTCACAACTTGGCTAACTTATTGGTGCAAGAGGCCTAGCTTTTGGCCTTTCTTGGCTTTCCACTTGCCTTCCTCACTAAGTTTAAACATTTCTAGCTTTTGATTTGATTTAAAGTGAAAGATATGGGACTCTTCCTTTCAGCTGAACACTTAGAGGCCACTGCAGGGTTATTAACTGGCCTAATTTCAATATTGTGTGTCTCAGGGAATAGGGAGGCCCGAGGAAAGGGACAGAGACTGGGGAACAGCCAGCTGGTCCATGGTCAGCAGTCAGAGCTGACACATTTCAGTGCACTGTTTTATGGACATGGTTCCTAGCTACCCAAAACAATTACAAAAGTAACATCAAAGACCACTGATCACTGATTAGAGAAAACAATAATGAAGAAGTTCGAAATATTGTGAGGATTACCAAAATGTGACTCACAGACTTAAGGCGGGCACACGATGTTGGCAAAATGGCCCTGATAGACTTGCTCCACGTGGGGTTGCCACAAATCTTCCACTTGCAAAAAAATAAATTAAATAAGAAGAGCAATAAAGGGAAGCACAATAAAACGAAGCATGCCTGTATAGCAAGGTGGTTGGTCATACAAACAAGACTCCTGAAACCCTAGCCCAGCTCCAAGGCGGGCTTTGCCAGTTACCATCATGACTGTGGGCAAATCACTGTTTCCTTAAACTTCATTTTTTCCTATCTGTAAAATGGGGACTATAATAGTATCTATAGGGTTGCCGTGGGGATTTATAAATGTACACTGTGGCAGGGACTCTGTAAAGTAAGCTATTATTGTAATGTCTGGGAGACCGGAATGCACAAATGCACATTGTTAATTAGCAAATCTGTAAAAAACAAATGAGACAGAAAGGCAAGTTTTTTCTTTTTTTTTAGAAAACATTATATGACTGAAGGGGCCTCGGAAGAGAGAAACTTGTTTTGTCAAGTCGGAATCCACTCCTGTCTCACGGGTCCACGTAACCCGTCAAAAACCCTTTGATATCTGGCACACGACGCACGCCAACAGGAAAAGCCTCACCGTGCGCTTTCATGAAAACGGCTTTGCGTTTTAAAACGATGTGTGCGTTTGGACCGTCTGTCGGACGTGCAGTAAACAGCTCTGATAAAACAAAGCTCGGACGCAGTGTTTTTGTTGTTTAACAGAGAGAAATCAGGGGACCCGGGGTTATTATTCCAGTCCCTTTGAACCGCGCTCAGGGATGGGAAGCCTCGGGGCAAAGCCCTGGGGGCAGGACGCGGTCTGGGTTTTTTTTTTTTCAGTCCTTCGATCCCGGAGCGCGGGCGCGGGCGCGGGCGCGGGCGGGGCGCGGGGAGGGGTCTGGCGGGGAGCGCGGCGCCGCCCGCCCATCCCCCGAGCGCGGCGGGGCGGCGGGGCGGCCGGCGGGGACGATGCGGAGGGGCGGCGACGCGGGCCGGACCCAGCCGGGCCGGCGGGGCGGGCGCCGCCCGCGGGGGTAGGGCGCGCGCGGGGGCGCGCCGGGCCGGGGAGGCGCGCTCCGGCCGCGCTCGCGCCGCGCTCCCCGCGCTCCCTCGGCTCGCTCGCTCGCTCGCGCCTCCTCCCTCGGCAGCCGCGGCGGCGGCAGGAGCGGGCGGCGGCGGCTGGGGATCCGACATGGCGGCGGATCTGAACCTGGAGTGGGTCTGCTCCCTGCCCCGGTCCTGGACGTACGGGATCACCAGGGGCGGCCGGGTCTTCTTCATCAAGTAAAGAGCCGGCGGCGGCGCGGGGCGCGGGCGCGGGGCGCGGGGGGCCGGCGCGAGCGGGAGAGGGCGCCCGGGTCCGTGCCCCTGCAGCCCTCGGCTCGCCCGCGCTCAGCCCGCTCTGTCCCCTTCTCTCTCCCCTGCAGCGAGGAGGCCAAGAGCACCACCTGGCTGCACCCCGTCACCGGCGAGGCCGTGGTCACCGGACACCGGCGGCAGAGCACAGGTAGCGCCGAGCCCCGCCGGGCCCGGGCGGAGTTGGGAGGCGGCAGAGCCCGGGCCGCCCGGCGACCTGCCCCGAGCCGCGGGCCGCGGGCCCCGGGAGGCGGCGAGGCGGGGCGCAGGCCGGCGGGGGCGGCCGCAGGTAGAGCGGCGGCCGGGGGGCTCGGCGCCCGGAGTTCTCGCTCCCCGGCGCCGGGGCGCCTCTTCCTGCTCAGCCTCTGCTCGCCGCGGGGCGACGGCGCCCTCTTCCTGCGCCCTTTCCCCCGTCCCAGCCCGGACACCCCGACCCCGAGGGCGGCCCACTCGCCCCTCCAGGAGACCTGGGACCCCGAGCTAGTCTCCGCGCGCCCCCCAGCAGCCTCTGGGGAGCCCTTCCCCGCTGCCCTCCTGCAGCCCCGGGACCCCGCCACTCGCCCGCCGGGGTGCCGTCTCCACATCCTCTCCGCGCCTGCGGGAGCTGCCGCCTCCCGTGCGGCTTCCTCCTCCTCCTCCTCCTCCTAGGTGGGACTTGTGGGTAGGTGGCTGGAGGAGGAGGAGGAGGAGAGGAGTCCGGGAAAGCTGCTGTCCTCTCCGTGACAGGGAGCAGCAGCTCGGGAAACGCTCGGCGCGTCCCCTCCTGCCACGGGCGGAGCAGCCGCCGCTGCCCGCGATCCGGATTCAAAGTCCCCGGCGGCGGCGGCGAGGTTGCACAGGCCGCCAGGAGGCGGTGGGCGTGCGAGGGGGTGTCCCGGGTGTAGGCGCGCGCGCCCCGCTCTCTGGCGGCTCTGGTAGCCTGTCCGAATTTTGCCCGAAGCGAGCTGAGCTGGAGAAAGGGCTCCGGGTAGTTTCAGTGCTGCCCTGGCCTTTTCCCTTTTGTCATTCTTTGTTTACACTCGTGAAACTTGTTTGCCTCTGAAATGGAACATGTGTCCCCCGACTGGCCTCGCCTCTGTTGCCTGGTGCTCGGAGAGGGCTGGAGGACAGTTTTGGGTGGGAGCAGGGGAGGCCGGTTTCAGCCGTTCTCCAGGGTACTTCCCCTCCAACTAACTCTGAGACTCCGTGCATCTGCTGAAGTTGCCAGCGTGTGGAGCAAACCTGCCTTGTCTATTCAATGCTGGGGGGCTCTGTGAAGTGACTAATGTCTCCAAATTTGCAAAAAAGGTGGAGGAGGTAAAAGGGAAGGCTGGTGTAGCAAGCATGATGAGGTTACATTTTTTTTTTTTTTTTAAAAAGGCATTTCTGACTAATACACCGTCATATTTCTTAATCCCCCAGTACAGTCAAAAATTTTGCTTCAACATACCGTATCTCTAGGGTTTTGCATGCATACTTCAACTTTGATGTTCTCTGTGCTTTTATGGATAGTAACAATTTTATTTCATAAACGACGATGTGGTTATTTAAATTAGCCTCATCATCCTATGGAATTATGCTTATTTCGGTTATGGGTAATATAAATATGTGTCCTAATTAACCCCCCCACACACACAGATTTGATAACATTCACACTGCAGAAATATTTTATTCTCTTAGGTGATTTCATATTAATTTTTTTTTCTTGTTTGGTGTGCTTGGATTCTGTGGTTTTGTACACACACACACACACACACATCAGTGGCTTTTTAATTCAGAGAGGTATTATATGATTAAATCCAAACCACTTGTCATTTACAAGTAATGTGTTAGCACATAAAGGTATCATCATCGGTCACCTGAATCGTTTCCAAGTTTATTACGTGGAACTTCACGTTCAGTCAGGAGTCAAGCATATAGAGAAACACACACAGAAGAATTTGGTGACAGATTTCTTTTCCACCAATTAAGTACTTAGGAAGTTCTTCCTTCTTAGATGTGACACTTCCTAGATGGATTCATTTATGAAACTGAAAAATATGGTCTTAAATAGATACAATATTCCCAAGAAGAGGCAGACATTTCCTCCTATGCACAGTTTTGGCTTTTTGCCAAATACTCATAGGTATTTTATTTGGGATTTAGGAGGCTTCCTTTTGATTTTTGTGGTGCCATAGCATAGTTCCTCTTCATCTCTGATCATCAGAGTGTATCATTATGTTAGATAATCTCTAATATTGATTCAGCTGATCTAATGTTGATTGTTTTCTGGTGACTTTAAGTTTGAATTGCCATTTTTCAAAAAAATGAAATCATATCTGCTATTAGTTTTATTGCCAGTCCTACACTTTGATAGAAACCTACTTAAAATAGCTAATTCTGAAAATGAATAGTTAAAATAGTTATTTTGGTATCTCACTGAAATAATACTAATTGTCATATACGTATGTTTTTTAGATTTGCCTACTGGCTGGGAAGAAGCATACACTTTTGAAGGTGCAAGATACTATATAAAGTGAGTTTTTTGACTTTCAATTTTTCCTTGGTA